>APFE031697875.1:42381-96461 GCA_000404065.3 Pinus taeda
CCTTCAAGCCTCATTGTAAGACAGTTCAGAGGCATGTAGCCACACATCTCTTCTCAGAGATAAGCTACCATCGCCCTAGCTGTTTTATTTCTATTTCCGGTTGTAAGCATATTTCAGTATTTTCCATTAATGAAATGAAGTATTATTTCCGCTGCATCTTTGTGTATATGGTTATCTCTGTATTTTATTGCGTTCCTGTTTAAATCTGGATCATTTCTATAGTATCCCGTATGCACCAACGTTGCGCGCAGCTGTTTCACAATTCTTGGTGCCTCAAAATTAATTATAACTGCTATCATAGTTGGGTCCACCATTAATCCATGGCTGCATACCACATGGCCGAGCAATATTCCAAAAGGAACACAGAAAACAAACATTTCTTCAAATTGAGCACCATCTGATACCTTTGGCATGTAGCCATCATCAAGTGTAGGTTAGCTACATGGTGTTTCACCAACCCAAACACCATCCAATCATCAAAGTATACCTCCAGAAAATTCTAAATGAAGTCCTTGAACATCACGATGACTACATGCCAAAAGATGGCTGGCAAGTTCTTCAGTCAAAAAGGCATTACAGTATATTGGAAGCATCCCCATTTGGTTGCGAAGGTCATCTTACTTCCATCCTCTGACATGATTTTGATCTGGTGGTACCCCGAGAACCCATCAGTGAACAAATATGCTTCCTGTCCTCCTAGAGTATCCAACACTTCATCGGTGAACGGAGTCCGAAAAGGATCATGCACACAAGCGTCATTCAACTTCTTGAGATATATGCATATCCTTATTTCATCCTTATACTTCTTTTCTTGAGCTAATATTTGGCTCACCCAATCAAATTCTTCCGCCAGTTCAATAATACCTGCTGCAAGAATTTTATCCAAATCTAAGCGGACCTTTTCTTTATACATTGGATTGAGGCAGTAAGCCCTTTTCTTGATCCGCTTTGCATCTGGTTTCAACGTAATTCTCATAACTCCCAAGTCCCCTATTATCCATTTTAGGTCTGAGAACTTCGTAGGAAACAAGTCTCGGTACTCGTGGAGCAACTCAGTGACCTTATCCACTGTAGCATCATCCTAGTAGTCCCCTATCTTCGTAAACTTCGGCATCGCCTCTATCCGAATGTTCACTTGTCTCGTTTTCAACAGCGCAGTGATATCTAGATTTTCTATCTATGGTCCCTCAACTTTGCGGTGACCTTTTATTTCAGGGATATTAATGTTCCTCAGATCCTCGTATTCCTCTTTAGCGGTCACATTGTAGGACTCTAGCGCATGGCGTAGCTGGGTGGTCCAGTCTGGTTGAATCAAATCCAAAGGATTTTGTGGTATTCTAAAGATCACTACTTTGACCTCTTCCAACACTTCATCAATGCACTTAAATCCATATTCAAAGATGAATGTCATCAAGAATCCCTGTCTCAAAATATCCCATTCATCCATGACATCGCAGAGCTCTGTCTTGAAGTACCATTTCATAGGTATTATGTCCAAAGTGTGATAGAAAAGATTCACCCACTCTGGCTGTGGTTCTGCTCCATAAGCTTGGCACATTTGGCTAAGTGATCGTGCAGATCACTCCTTCCATCATATTTCTCTATCAAGTATACCTTTGGGAGACCAAGCCACACCCTCATCATTCTTCTATATTTGTGTCATCCATCAAAGTTGTCTTTATGTGTAGCCCACCATCTTGCAGGCGTCGTGTGCAGTGCCAAGTCCAAGGCTTGGAAGCGATTCTTTTCTGGCACTTCCCTTTCAAATGCATCCAAAAATTATCAATCTCAGTTAAACCATCATAGTAAGGTAGACTTCCTACCTCCGATGATATGCAACGCAACGATTTGGTCACCATGTTACATTGTAGTGTAGACACTTCAGACAATCCATTCTACTAGTGTTCCAATTCCTCGTCTGAATTTGATGTGTAGGAGCTTTCGTAGTCCCATGCAAGACATTCATTAGCTCGCAAATTCACCTAGTCTTGATCTCGCATCCTTATCTTATAAATCTAGTCCAAATCATCATCGCTTTCATAATCACGGACTGGTTCATTGTAGCACGTTCCTTCTGTAGGGTCCAACAATACCACTACATGGAGTGATTTTCTTTTAAATGACATCATCTACTTCTTCAAATTGATCACCCTGTTCATGTCGATAGCCCATTCTATCCCAAGGAGTGTAGGGTGGGGATTGTTGTCATCCACAATCTCTATCACTTCAAAATCAACCAACGCACTCGCGCCATTGATATCGATAGTCACTCCTTGTAGCCTTCCCATGGGGATGATATTTTGTTGATTCACCATCCTCAATTGAATAGGATACAACTGCAGCGTAGGTATCCCCATTCTCTCCCAAATTTGTTTATGAAAAACATTAGCGTCAGACCCTAGATCTAGAATAACTTGGTCCATTTCATATTCTCCTATTTGTGTAGTGAGTCTCATCTTCCACCCTATTCTTTCCTTATTCTTACCAATTTTGTTGACCACGCATGGTCTGTTAGGAATATTACCAACACATTTATTGATCAACTCCTGTAATCCGTTTATGGCCTTGCTATCTCAAAGTATCTTCATACATGTCTCCAAAAATGTAGTAAGCATGGACGGGTCCATTTCTTCAGATTGCTTATCCTGACTTCTTGAGGTAGGAACCTCAGCAAATCTTTTCCTTGTTTCCATAAATGTTTCCCTCATGCTCCAAATCAAACCCCTCCTCCTCTTTTGGAGCTTTTCAGACCCACTCACCTACTTCATGCTACTTTCCCTTGTCTTCTCTAGTCGTCATTCCACTCCACAACACAATGTTCACATTAGGATCCTCTTCGCGGGGTTCATCCCTCATCATCTGCAGATTCTAGGTTGGCTGATGAGGTTGCGCCCCTTTTTCGCATAACTTAGGTAGTAATATAGGGCAGTCTTCTATCACATGGTCACACTGAGTGCACTATCTGCATGATAGGCATGTAGGGTTTGTGCATTCTCGCGCATAGTGTCTTGGTCCCTGACATTTATAGTAGATCACCTGTCCTCGACCCCTACCAGGTCCTCCTCCACCTTCACCCTTAGAGGCATTGGCCCTACTACTACAACATAATTCGTGAAAATTGGATAGTGATATTTGTCATGCCCCTGACTTTTACATTTCAGGCACCAAACTTCTTTACGCACCTCTAGCCAAACTGATCTATCCTTCTTCAAACTCTGAAACTTTAGGCAAAGGTTTTGTAACTGCGTGTGAATCTACTGAACTCCCAAATTAGCATCTTGCATCAGGGTCTCATGCAATCTCATCACAATCTCCAGGGCTTCTACCTAGGTCCCAATTTTTTATTGTGATAAAGCAACCCTTAGATGAGGCAAGAGCGAAGCTGCAAACCATTCACGGTGTTATCCATCTGTAAGATTCATGTTAGCTTTGCAGATCGTGCACTTCAATATTTGGTCTAGATCACAGGGTGTCTTGCCAAGCTTCATCAGGATCTCTTTGAATCCCACAATGGCTTGTGCTTCAGACTTAGGCCTACTAAATTCCTTATTCAGAATGGTCTGAATATCTGCTAATGAAACCATCGGGTTACCAATGCAGTACTTAATGTACCATGTCAGTGTGTGTTCCTGTAAATACGTGACCAACTCCTATAAAGCAATGACCAATGTTGTTTTCTTCATCTGATCATCCATTATACCCTGAGCCTCCCATACAGCCTTCGTGACAAACCAAAATTGGTTCGGGTCCTCAGTCCCTGAGCACTTGAAAACAAACAAATTTACTACATTCACCATATTGAACGGTGGTAGAGGAGGTGGTAATGTGGGCGAGGGTGTATGCTGTGGAGGTGAATGCGGAGGTGGGGTGGGTGGAAGGGGTATTCATAAGACCCTCATCTTATTAACTACTTAACACTCTATGATGAAGCCTGTGTTGTTTCCTCGTCCTCACTTAGAGGAGGTTTGATTAGTGGGCTATATTCAGGGCCTGTTGTCCTTCTATCCCTAAATATATTTCCACTTCGTGTCACTCCAAACATCAAGGTAACTACATAAACCTCTTTTTACACAAGAGAATCTTAATCCAAGTATTTAAATACCTTAAATACTTACCTCACGGTCCCTTGAAGAAGCAATGCTCTACTTTGCTGTAACTGACCGAAGTATTGACTGTGAACTCTGTCATGAATCCTCCTATGATACAATAAATCTAGTGATCTATAGCACATGTGATCTTATCTTTCGAGGCTTCCAATCTCCGATCTAACTTCAGGGTCCACACTATTGGACCGTCAAGCCTTCACCTTCCTTGGTCGTCTTCCAATTTAGTGATCCACTCATATAACTCAACCAGGAAGGAACATAAGAAGGCTTTTTATATCTCTGTGTATACGTATCTATCCAACCACTATTATTTTATCAGTCATGGATTTCTGTTTTCTTGTGTCGTGAATTCGTGGATCTTCCTATCCAACAAATCTTTAATTTCCCTCTTAGTCGGATTCCAGTGATGCGACATCACACATCTCTTTATGTAGATCTCGGTCTCGGCAATAGAATTTTTTTTGGCTTAGTGGGCCCTAGCCTAGGTTAAACATTAATTTATCCAAACAAATCCCTACACTACTGGCCCTTTTGGCATCAATCCGCAAAGCACAGACTGAATTCTCACCCAATGTAGTATGGGGAGGTGCTGGAACCAATTTTCCACACACAAAGATGGTGGTGATGTCATTTTGTGCCCTAACTCTGCCTTCTGATAGATCTAGAATCCTTTTAGCGATTATCAATATACTTCTCTTAATTGGCCTCTAGATCTTCACGAAGGTCTATGACTGTCATTCATGAACCCTAACTAGGTGAATCAACCACTTACGCTCTTTTGTAATTACTATTACTTCTGATTTTACCCAGATCGGCTTAAGTATCTGTTAACTTCAATATGCATTAATATTTTCTTCACGTAAACAGATATTATTACTTGCGTAGAAATAACAATGAAAAGTATATAGATTCACGCATCAATACAACATTAAATCATGAAACCCATAACATAGCCACATTTATTCATAACAGAAGTAAATAGATCAAACATAGATATTTCCAGAGTAATATTCTTTATTATTACCTAAGATCTTCTTACAGACTCTAACTACCCTATGCACTCAACTACAGGGGTCTGTGCACTCAACTGCAGGGGTCTGCGCACTTAGCTGTGGACTTCTACCCTAGGCCTCTCCACACATAGCTGCAGAGCCTTTCTTCTATTCTAAGACTCTTCACTCTGTTTGGTAATGACCCATTACATTCATCATCCAACTTCCAACTACTACCTTAGACTCTTTTAAGACTCTCCTTTTTATACAATCCCATGGTCCGCGAACCATGGGTAGATCTTCTAAAGCCGACACAACTTACATAAAAAAGGGGTGGAAACCCTTTATGTCATATTACATGTATGCGCTTTGTGACTTGAAACTCCAGAGACTTTACTCTTTACATATAAAAACCTAGACTTTCTGCCCCAAAACTTGGGCTTTTAACCCCAAAATCGACCCTAGGAGACCCTGTCCCAACATACATACTAGCTTGTACTAGCACCGTTTCATTTTTTGTTTGCATCTCACTATTGTCTCTTGCATGACACTGTTTTGCATGGATGGTCATCATTGTGACGACTCGCTTCACACACATGCATGCTTTTCCTTCAGACTTCTCATGTTTTTAGTCTCCCATCGGCCATAATGGGCTGCCTTGGCCCGAACCATGCCTTTTCCAGCTAACATTACACATTTCCATAAGCGAAGGTTCTACCTTCCCTCTAGAAATTGTGCAAGTCTGGTCCAACACTAACCTCCTTGCTTGCATTCCGCAATTCTTGGAGGTAGTGTCCTGGTGGCCCCAGACACTGCGCAATGTAGTTTGCTGGTTGCATGTCACTGCTAACTAAAATTTTTCATTAGATAGTTTCAATCCTCAGCAGGCCAGGCTCGACTGTCCATTGCATAGTTCCAGTAGTCAATCAACCTCCTAATAGCTGGGACTATTCCTTGCGTAGTTTTCGCATTCATTCTCTCGACCTCCTCGCAGAAATTGCACGACCTTCATGATTAGTCACATAGGTATGTTGCAATTCAGTTCTCAAGTTTTCTCTGGTTTTCAATTGACAGATTTCTTGCTATGAGTGTTTCCATGTCTATAGGTATGACAAGTGTTCATCTGCCTCTCAACAACACAAGCACAATGGTTTACATAAGAGTAGATTTGAAGACACTATTCACAACACACTTGGGGATGTAGTCCATCAAGTCTCTATGAACTTGCCTACGCATGAAGACATCAAGGAGTTTGTAGATAAGGACATCAAGATATGACGACAACAGTATCGCAGCAAGCAACCTCATGAACAATAGTTGCACGTAGCATACTGGATGCAATGAATGCAAGAGGAAGGTTGTTGACAACACAGAGGCGGAACAAAGTTGCAAGCTCAAGCAAATCCACTTGTGATGAAAGAAACTTTGGAGGCTCAGGCTATGAGGTGACAATGTGATATGAAGATCTCGTGAAGGCAGAGAAATAGACATAGAAGGAGTTGCATGTGCTAACACAACAACTTAAGGAATAATAGGAGGTACATAGACGAGACAATGAGTTGCAGTAGGAACAAGTACAACTGGGGGTGTAACATGCACATATAGATGAAACTGTACCCTTACAAGTTATAGATCCATCCCAACAGCTGGCACGGAGCAGACAAGGTGAGCAATGTTGTCGATCACATGCAAGGAAATTTTGTAGCATGCATGTCATTGTGCGCATGCATGCGATCTAGCCCATTTGGCACACTAACCGAGGCGATGACAAGAAGCAATTCTGACTGGGACTAAACATGTATTTTGACAGTTCATGTGCATGACCACCAATACACACTTAAAGATCAACATGGACACTGTGCATCATTGTGTTGCTGGTTCAACCACATTAAGAAGCCATGCACATGCTATCAGTCGAGTTGGATAGAGGATCCATATCAGTGCACTGAATGCAACGAAGGAAAGAGTTCCCTTCAGCAAGATGTCACCATTGAGCAAATGGACACCATCACGGACAACCAAGCTTGGCATCAATTTGCCACAATCAACCATCACAGAATGTCAAAAATTTGGCCTCACCACAACGGTCCAAGTGTTAGCGATGTCTTCCATGGCTTGCTCAAGCCAATTTGTCTCACATGGGCACATGTGCATTGTGATGTAACATCTTGTCAAGTGGAAGTTCAAGTGTTGATAGTTTGATGTAACATTCATAGAGTAGATGAAGAGTCATGAGCGTATATGAACTGTTAGAAAGGGAAATGTCAAGGGTCACCCCACCCTTTGCTATAAATAGAACCTCATAACTCATTGTAAAGGCTTTTGGTCATCTAAGCTTCCAATAAGACTATCTCATAGAGAGCTTGGAAAGTATTGTAATGAGCCTTGGCTTCTCCACTGCGCAGAGCTAGTATATCTCTTTACAGGAGTAGGTGGTTGTGGCTGTAACATTCCGCTATTAGAACTAGTGGTTAGAAATGGATCTATTGTATGACTGGAACTTACACTTCTTAATATAAAGGAGCCAGCACGTTTCATGCATATGTTGTATTGTATTCTATTTTATCTAGTTTACTCTAAATGATATATGTATTTGTTTACTCACGCATGCATGTATGGACTATTTTGTATAAGTATGTATGAATCTTTTTGAAATTTGTTTCTAGTTTAACCATCACTTTCAATTGCTCGCTAACTTGCTTTCCAACTAGTGATGTGTTCCCTTCCAAGCCACGTACTATTACAGGTTTCAAAGGGGAGCACTCATCTCACCCTCAGTGTGTTAGAACCTATCATGCACCTTCATTGACTTACTTCTTCTGTCACACCCTTGCTACCAACAAGGACATCTTACTTGTCTCTGTGTAAAATCATGTTCAAGGCATTACCGTACGACCCACTGTTGGGACTCCTACACCAAACAGTCTGAGGTCTAATTGGGACTTCTTACTGGGGAGGTCCCCTTACATGTTGGCAGGTCCAGCACCGTCAACAGTATCTTATATGTACCATTGTGTGTGTTATGGCTCTTGATAGAGCATATAATTTTGAAATATTCAATGTACTTGTGTATATAAGTAATTATGGATAGCTCCTTATTTGAGAGGGAGTATAGAAAAATGTAATTAGTGTTGGTCTTCATAATTCTATTTGAGTCATGATGAAATGTATATGTCAAAAGAAAGAAAACAAAAATTATTTATAAAATAAAATTGTTTATTAGCATGGGTTTCATGTTCTTATTATATATTTTATAGCTCAAAACCTCCATTGTAGGCTTCTAGGGTTTGTTTCATGAGTCCTAGTGCTTGTCATCATTTAATAGACCCTTCTTGGGATTTGTTTATCAAGAAATGAATTTACTTTTAGGCATGTTGAGTAATTTGGGCCTCCTCAACCAATTCAGACTCAAGGAAGACAAGTCAGCCTAATCACCATGGTAGAATCCATTATATAAAGGTAGCAACTCTACCTCTTTTGAAGCACATAAAAGAAGTTCGATCTAAAATTCAAAGAGGACAAAAACGAGTGCAAAATTTCTAAGAAGAGAAGGAAAAACACTACCGAAGGAGTGAAATCCTTACCGAAGAAGTTAGAAGTCCATTTTCTCTCTCTGTTGACTCACATGAATGAAATTATGAAGATGCTAGAGAGTCAAAGTTGCACAACTGTAGTAGGGCCAAAATTTTTGAAGCTAGTGGGCTAAAATTCTGAACTGAAGTTGGCCTAATCCTTCTTTACAAGAAGAGACTACTGAAGCTCATATAATCATCTTAGAAGGATGAGTTAGTGGAGGAAGGAAGGTCTTTTGGTCTATTTAAAGGTCTTGCTTTATCTCAATTTGCATTGAATCTATTAGTGGAAGGGTTTGATTGGGTTCTCCCTTGTATAGGGGTTTAAGCCCTTACTCAGTGCCTACTTTTGGTGTAGTTTCTCTTCATGCATTTGATTTGATGATATCATGATGAGAAGAAGATAAATAAGAATATAATTAAATATAATACGAATATAAGAATTTAACTATAAATCATCAACATAAGAAAATCTTTCTACCTTTTTGTTTTTCTAACAAAATCGACCTCTTGGAAGCTCATTCATTCACTCACACATCACATTGACGTCTCTGCTCAAAACAAGAATAAAAGGAGTCAAAGTGAAAGGATAGTGAAAATTTATGTTTTCTAGATTTCTTCTGCTCACATATGTGAATATTTGGGGGAAAATCTACAAAAATGACAAGTCTACAATTCATCCTTCACTACATGTTCAAAATTCCTATGGTTTGACCAAATTTTAGAAGGTTTGACCAATATTGACACATTGAATTTCACTTGGTTGGAGGAGAATTAGAGGTGGGTTCACTTAGATCTTTATAGAAGTCTTCATATTGGTCTTGGTTCTTGGATATCTCATTTTGATTTGATTATATAAGAAGTACTTTTTTGTTTTCCCCATTGTGGGGTTTTTCCCTCGCTTGGAGCCTAATTTTTGGTTTTCTTTATCAGTTTATGATCTTTATGCTCTAGAAGTTTTGTATAATTACATGATGAATATAACATAAATTAATAATAATATAACTAACATTCCCAAGTAATTATCAAAAAAGAGGAATCAAGCTTTAAGCTATCTAACACTTTATTTCTAAACATGATATCAAAGCTAAGATGAAGGAAGAAAGCTCAAAGATCATAGCTTATTGGCACTCGTATTTGAATATATTTTTATAACAACTATCTTTCCTCTCCCTTTTCAATGGAAAGATACATGAAGGAAGGTGTCAAGGCTCTTAAGAGTCTCTTTGAATCCATCAAAGGACACATCAACAAATGCATTTGTAATATATCAAAGGAATTCAAGGATGGAAGTATATAATCAAAACTTAAAGGTTTATTTGAGGATGAAAACACATGGGTAATCGATAGTGGATATTCACGGCATATGAGAGGTGAACATGGAAATCTAAATAACCTATCTAAAGGAATCTCTTCTCAACAAAGTCAAACTTGGGCACAAGAATACTTATTCAGTCAAAGGGACTGGATCCACTTCGATAGAGCTACAATTCAGTAAGAACATTAACCTCAACGATATTTTCTATGTTCTATATTGAAAAAGGAATTTTCTTTATATTTCTTATTTATAAGATAAAGAGACATGGTAGAATTTGTTTTATGGAAAAGAAATTGTTTGGGCCAAGGGATCTAGTATATAAAATGCAAGGAAAATTGGGATTTGTAACGGGAGGTTGTATAGACTTCTAACTCCACCTCCCCAATACTTAGTACATTTAGACATCAATCCTTGTGAATTTTCCCTTAGAAGGTATGGTCATATCTATTACAAAATATTTCCATCTTTGAATCAAAAGGTTACCAGTACACCCCAACTAAAGGAAGAGAATGAATGAGTTTTTAAAGGGTGTCCCCTTGGAAAAAATGTGAAGAATCCATTCCCTAGTAGTGACTCAATATCCAAGGAAATATTGGAAGTAATCCACTCTGATATTTGTGGGCCCATGTCAGAAAAATCACTTGGTGGTCATCAACACTATGTAACATTTATTGATGATCATTCTAGAAATACTTGGATATATTTGGCAAAGTATAAACATGAAGTATTGGAAAAAATTCAATATTTCAAGGAATTAGTAGAGAATATGACAAAAATAATATCAAGACCCTAAGTTCAAATAATGGATGAAAATATTCATCTAAATAAGTTGTGGCCTTTTGAAAATAATTTGGGATTAAGAGGTAGCTAATCGTCCCTTACAATCTGTAATAGAATGGTGTAGCAGAAAGGAAGCATCGATCTACTCAAGAATGCGTAAGAGCTATGCTACAAGACCAAGACCTTCCCAAGTTTCTATGGGGAGAAGACTTTATGATACAGTCTACATTCAAAACAAACGTCCTCATACAATTCTAGACAACATGACCCTAGAAGAAGCATTTACTAGAAACAAGCCTAATGTGGACCACCTTAGAATTTTTGGATGTCTTATCTACATTCATATTCGTAAGGGCAAAAGGAAGGAATTAGACCTTGTAGGTTTGAAATGAATCTTTGCTGGTTATATCACCTCATCGAAAACATATAGAATCTACATCAAGGAAGAACAACATATTGAATTAAGTCAAGATGTCACATTCGATGAAAGTGTTGCATACAAGAAGTGCAAGGATATCCTATTCATTTTCCTAAAGAAGGACTTATATTTCCTAATGAAGAGAATCCATAGCAGGACAATCCTCTACAACCTACAATTGATCATCTTGATGAACTATAAGGACCAATCTAACCTGTACAACCTATCATCATTCCAGAAACTCAAAAAATACCAACTTGGTTAATATCAAGTCTACAAAAATTTTAACAACATGAAGTAGCAAAAGGAACATTTAATAAAATAAAGAGACCAAAGAGATATTCAAGTTGTGAAGCATATATGAAAAAACCGATTGAAGAAAAACCTACCTCGTACAAAAAGGGAGTTGAAAATAAGGTATGGAAGAATGAAATGTTAGAAGAATACCAATCGTAAATAAAGAATGATGTTCATGAAATTGTTCCTAGACCTAAGGACATATCAGTTGTGACTTCCAAGTGGGTATACAAAAGTAAGCATGCAACTAATGGGAGTATTAAGAAATATAAGGAAATATTTGTGGCTAGAGGATTCTCTCAACCACAAGGAATTGATTATGAGGAAACTTTTTCTCCTATAGCTAGCTACACAACTATTTTACCTCTCATCTATATTGTGGCTACTATCGGATGGAACATACATCAGATGGACATAAATACAACTTCTCTGAATTACAAAATTGATGAAGTAGTCTACATTGAGAAACCTCGAGGATTTGAAGTGTATGGAAAACAAATTCATGTTTGTAGGCTAAATAAGATACTACATGGATTAAAACAAGTCCCTAGAGAATGGTATGAGAGAATTTATGATTATCTATTAGGACTTGGCTTTGTAAAAAATACTTTAGATCCAAACCTCTACTTTTATGTGGTAAAGAATGAGCCTGTGATCATATTACTTTATGTGTATGACTTACTGATAACATGTGTTGAGCATCGTATTCATCAATGTACGAAATAATTAATAGCTGAATTCGATATGAAAGATCTTGGACTAATGCACTATTACCTGAGACTCAAATTTTGGCAATAGACTAGCGAGGTTTATCTTGGTCAAGAAAAATATGTGATCAAGGTCCTACATAAATTTGTAATGATCGATATTAAACCTATGACGACACCTATTATCACCAATTTCATCCAAAATATTACCGATAATTGATCGATTCTTTGATGTACCTTGTGGACACTTGACGAGATATATGATTTGCAATTAATACTCTTATCTAGTTTTATATGGAGCCTTGACATTATCATTGGATATTAGCTAAACACATCTCAATAGATATCCATTGGACCATACATCATTGCTTAAGATACATCGCAGGTAATGAGATTTTGTTACTGGGATACACAAATTTAGATTAGGAAGATAGTGATCTAGATGAGAAAAACACTATTGGTGGTTATTTTTGTTATGTTTTCATCGATAAGTAGAAAAAAAACTCATTGGCATTGAGTAATGTCGAAGATAAATATATAGAAACTAGTGAAGTAAGTAGTTTGGCTCCATTAATGTCCTTCAGATGTATTTGAATAACCTTTAGACTCTACCATCATATGTTGTGACAATCGGAATTGCATAAAGCTGACATATGACCCGATTTTCCATGCAAGGATGAAGCACATTAATATGAAATATCACTACATTCAAATTTTGGTACATGATGGGGTCGTGAAGCTACAATACATCTCCACTAATGAACACATACTAGATATGTTGATGAGGTCTCTTCCTAATAGGAATCTTGATTACCTGGTAGAAAAGCTTGGGCTTGTGGATATTTCCTCCCTGGTGGAGAGGGAGTGAGGGTGGACACCATATTTTCCATGTGTCGTATACTATAACGAGGACTAAAAGTCATAAACCTAGTAAATGCACTAGTAGGAAGAATGGTGGATTGGATAACCATCTACGACCAATATTCTTTGGGGATTTTTATATTTACTAGGACTATTTGATGTAAGTAAAGTACATTAATTGAAGATAATAATAGTGTTGAGGAGTGACATTTCTTGTGTCAACTATTGTGACAGTGGATTAGGAAATGTTCCTATGAGGACATACCTAGTGAACACCACCGTGGGGTATGCTCCTAGAGAGGATGTGTCCAAATTTATGCCTCCCAGAATTGCGATAAAATCTAACGGAGATATAGAAGTTGTTAGTCAAGTCCTTGCTATTTGATACTGATGGTTATGATGATGTAAACCATAATTTATTCTTATCAGTGAAAATATTTTTTGATATGAATCTTTCAACTTGAAATTATCATGTTGTGTCATTATGAATACCTACCTAGTTAAGAGGGAGTATTGAAAAATGCAACTCATGTTGGTCTTCATAATGTAATAAAATATAATTTTCTCATTGATATATTTATTATATTCATCATTATTACTTTTATTTTAGGTTGAAATAAATTTATTCATGGTTAGAGAGTCAACTAAGTCAAAAAGAATTTATTAATAGTAAAAACAAATGGATTTGAGTCAAGTCCCATTTTTACATTTTGTAAAGAAAAGAAAAAGAATTTTAATTTGAGTAAAAAAATCAACACAACACCAAGTCAACCCTCCTTTGAGAAGTCAGCCTAAGAAGCATCTATTCGAACTTCTTGTACAACTATATATGTAATTCAACTCTACATATTGAAAACTAATTCATTCACTAACTCATCACATCAGTTTATGTGACAAAGTCAAGAACAAAAGGAGTTGAGGTCAAAAGAGAGATAAAAAAACATGTTTTCTAGCTTGATTATGCTGACATGTGTGAATATTCTATGGAAACCCTTTGAAAATTACAAGGTCAAAATTCATTCTTCACTACATGTCTGAAATTTCTGTGATTTGATCAGATTTCAAAAGGTTTGACCAACATTGACTTTTGTTAGATTTGACTTGGATGGGAGAGACTTTCAGGAGAGTTGAATTTGATCTTTTTGGCAGTCTTGGTCTTGGTCTTGGGTTTCATTCTATAAGAAGGATTTTTGGGTTTTCCCCTTTGTCAGGCTTTGGCCTACCTTAGAGCTGAATTTTTGGTGTTCATTGTCTCTTTGTGATATTTATGCTTTGATTTTTCTGTATAATCACCTGATGAAGAGAACATAAATTAATAAGAAGATAGCTAACATTCATATGTAATTATCAAGAGAGAGGAATCAAGATTTAATCTATCCAACACTTAGTTTCTCAACATTTTTTATTCATATTAAGATAAAATGCAAGAAAATATGATGCCTACGGAAATGGATATTTGTTTAATCATGCATAAACATGAATTTAAATTCTTGAACATTATAAAGAACTTAGATCATGATAATAGTAGTATCTTAAAAAGTGACTAATTTAATAGAAATGCATTGTTATCTCAATAATGACATAAAAGAAAAGGCTTGTGGGATGTTATATGAACATACATAAATGGTAAATATTATGATAAGGGCAACGAAAATTAGTTCATATTTTATCATCCAATAAAGGAGATGCATGCGATCAAATATATTGTTAATGTTCTACAAGCTTAATGATAAAATTAATAATAGGTAGGTGTTGTTGATTAAATTGATTGTTCAAATTTGATGGATGATAATGTAATTATACATGTTGATATTTAAATAATGGTGGTATTATGAATGAGCATGTATACATTATGCATCTAACAAAATATTTTCATTTTCATCCTCTAGAAAGTTCATTAAGGTTGTGTATTTTTAGCCACACTACATATTAAACCTAATCAACTAGGTCCATTATGTTGTCAAATTTTGGTGTCTTCATTATCATTGCCACACAAAATATGGATGGCATTATGAACCCATTGGCACTACTAATATCCTTGACCAAGAAAAGTCTGTGTGATTGACTTGAAGTTAGAAATTTTCCATAATGACTTATGGTTGGACATGTGTGCATGGAAATGAAATATCATTTTGCATGAATTCAAACTATGGTGAATGTCAATGTTTGGATTAAAAATGCCATATATATTAGAAGGTTTTGTTCCATTAATCATTGTTGGGAAAACATCTCCATGGAAACTTTGCTTTAATTATCTTATATGAATTGTCTAGGGGCTGTATCCTTTTTTTATTCTTATTCTTAATAAATGGAAATTATTTATGTAAGTGAAAGAATGACTCGACCGACACTATCTTACTTTGTTGAAGCATTGAGAAACGTTGATGCATGTGAAATTGAAATGTGTCTTGAGTATATTTAACAAGATGATTTGTAAATAACATAATTTTGTGGAAAGTATGGTTTTATGAAATACAATTGTTACTAATGAGCTAGTATGGTTAAGGAGGGGTAGCTTAATCACACATAGTGGCATCCCTAGGATTTTGGTAAGATGAAACATAAGAATCAATGAAAGATAAAATGATAACATGTGACTTGTGACTAAAAAAGTGAAGGTATAATGTTCATAGTTATGTAAACATGACATGCAAGGCAAATGAATCGAATATATAATGGTGTCTTTTCTAAAATGCGTGGTGATTATCATGTGGGAAATTTGAAATGAACACCAATCGGGGTGTCAAATTTCAAGGACACCCTGATTAAAGGTCAAACTGCGAGGACATTAAGGTATTAGGGCCTGAAAATTTTCAAAGAATGATGTGCTAGTAATAAAAAAAACGTTCAAGGAAACATTCAATGATAGTGAAAAATCAAATTTTAATTTTTATATTTATTTTTAAAATGCAGATTAACAAATAATGTCAAGGCAAAGTGGTAAATCTATTTCTATGATCTTCTAAGATGACATATGGCTAAAGAACCAAAATGTAAAAGGAAAATAACCTTGATGAAAATGTAAATATTTATTTTGCTGATGAAACAAAAGAATTTTATTGACTATTATTTTTGGGAATATTAGAGGAGGCACCACATAAGAGGTTAGACTTGTAACTATTAGGAAACAATGAAAGTTAGTTATAGTCCCAGAAGGGATAGGAAAAATCCTCCATTTTTCGGAAAGGGATGACCCTGTTTGGCTAATCTGACCATGAAGAGCTAACATGACTTGAGATAAATGTAATCAGTTGAAAACCACCAAAGCCAACATGACTGGTGATAAAGGTCATGGGCGGAATATGAATGAAATAGACTATGGGAGATAAAGGTACTCTCAATTTAAATGTTCAAATGGGTGATAAAGAATGGACTTGTACCCAAAACTATCAAGACACTTCTTGGGTTGAGGAGGTGCATGTCTATGAAATAATTTTTATGATTTCTTGGAAGGAAAGGAGCATAGAACTCATGGAGGAACTACTAGAATTGTAGTTCAAGGACGACCATTATTGTATTTCTATGAATTTGTGATGCAATACGTGTGGATGTCTTTAGCAAGGGCTAATATAGTATGCACTTTATGTAGTTATGAGTACTTTGATCATTTATACGATGAGAGAACTATATGTTCTCTGACTACTTGCATAACTATTGTGATAAAGGATTGATAGCTAAAACAATTATGACTAGCATCTGGCTGAAAATGGTGTGACTAAAAATAAGTCATTATAATTGAGAAATATTAAATCGATTTGTTGATCATACACCACAAAGTGCTTTCCAAAGGCGTTGATAAACCACCCAAGTTGCTTGTTGTCATACTAATAAACCACTCTTAGCGTGCTTTCCACAGCTAAGAAACCACCTGTAATTAAAATATTTTGTGGGGTGGCCATTGTTTCGAAGAAGACTGGCACATAGCAACCAATTGTTATGAAGACTTTATTTTTATGTTTTTCTTTTATGGAATTGAACAATGGCTAAAGTTTGAAAGTAAAATTTCAAAAATTTCTATAATTGTAATTATTCAGGGTTATTGGTCAAACAATATTTCATTTTTTTATTGATAAATTTTAAAAACAATATCCTTGTATGACCAATATAGAAAAAAAGACAAAAGTTGTAATAGGAGATAATGACTACAGAAAATTATAATGACTGTGAAAAGAAGAGATGAAAATTGAGGACGATGTTATTATTAGGGAGAAAAATGTAATATCGCTAAAATCCACATATTTAAATTTTTCATTCTTGATAATATGAAAATATTATTGATTTAATTAATATTCTCTCAACGATTAGCATCAAGAATCAGTTTTGGTTATGAACAGTTGCAACTACCATACGGTTATCCATTCTGAACTCCAATATTTATCCAAGTAAGGACGTGTCAGGGAGAAGGAACGGCAGGGTTGTAACTCGAGGTTTCCGTAGGGCCATTCACATGCAATGAACAAATCAACTATGATTTTAAAAGTTATAGTGTAGCTCTAGCCATGAAATTACCATAAAATGCGGAAGGGAATCTACTATTTTCGGTGCAAAAAGTACTAGAAATGAGAACAAAGAAGGTGCCTATGAAACAAAATCAAAACCCTAAAAGTCGTCACACTAGTTTATCAAAAAGCAAGAACTAATTGCTTTGAAATGCATTCGAGCTTTCTCTTTTGAATTCTTTGTTATCATAATATCTAAAATTTGTTAGATTCGCAATTTTTTCATAGGAATGGATTATCTATAATGAGTAGGTTGATATTCTACTTTTACTATAACATTTGATCATAGAAAGTCATCCTATCTTGAAAATCAAGTGTATAAGTAGCCTATGGATATGCAAATTTGAGGGGTCTTGCGACCTTTTTACATATTATTAGATGGAAAATTTCCTTGGGAGAATCGTGAAGGTTTCCTTTGTAATTAGGGTTTGTGTCATTCGAGGGTAGTTTTCTCTCATCTTGGGGAAATGGTTTAATCAAATAGTTGAAGTAATAATGAAGAATTCTACATTTTGTTGCCACATTGTTCTTTTCATATTTGATCATTGTTGTGTTTGCATATGATAAATTTTTACATGCGGATAAAATAATTTTTTGTTTATACAATTGTGGAATAATATAGTTTTCAGTTTATTAAAACATATGGTTCATGCATATAAATAACCATATTTTACAATTATATGCATTTATTTAATGCATGTGAAATATGGATAAATATACATGTATTTTTAACAATTATATGTATTTATTCATTGTATGAGAAATATGGATAAATATGTATGATTTGATAATATTGATGCATTTTTTTAATGCATGTGAGATGTGGATACATAGATATGGTTTTATCTAATGTATTTTAGAGATAGATGAAAATGATAGTTGGATATTATATTATTTGTAATAACAAGGTTATTTATAGTTTATGTTGGTAAACATGACTTTATATTGAAAGAAACAAGTCGGTTGATACCCACGGTTTTGGAATAAGAAAAATATAACTGGGAACTATTACCATGGTTTTGTGGGTTTACACCCATGGTTTTATGTTATGCTAAATACACTCACAATATGATTGGGAGACAGTAATTAAGGTGTTAAATATTTATCTTGATGATGTGGTGTTAAATAGTTATCTTGATGATGTATGTAAAAGTAAAAGATTAGAGATGATTTTTACTTTTATTTATGCATGTGTAAGAAAGTGTTATAAGATTGTTAGTGATTATGACATAAAGACGATAAATGGTAGATATTGGATATTTGGATTTTGATAAATTGATATTTTAGATAATCATGATGTTAGATTTTTTCTAATGCTAATAGTTGCAAGAAAGAACCATGACTTACTTAGTGCATATTGATACTTTATGAACTAATCCCTTTTCCAACAATTGAAATATGGAATCATGGATTATAACAAATATTACTGTAGGAAATGAGGTCATTATGCATAACTATGGTTACGTGCATAATGGAGGATGGTCAATCAAAGTTTACAAGAAAGAGGTAACTTACTGCAAGAAAAAATCATTCCATAAAGACATTATACTCAAAGAATGATTTGAGAATGTCTTTTATAATCATAACATTATTTTTAATGTAATGGCCTCTAGGTAACTATGCTTGAATTGAAGATTATGTTTCTTATGTAAAATTTCAACAATGGACAAAGGATGGAATCCAATGCTTCGATTAAGTGAGGAGTGAACTCCCTCACAAAATGTTTAATCAAATAAATGTTTGTTAATTTTTCCCTTGGGATTTCTAGGGTGCATTAGTGTCCATTTATGTTTTTTCCTATTATGTTATTTTGATGATATTTCTACCTTGCATGACATAAAAAATTAAATCATTCAATTTGTTATTAACAAGCTCTCATTAATTGAACAATGTTAATGATACAACACTACAACATAATGCATTGTGTTAACATGTTGCATTAATGGGTATTTGTTTATGCAATAGCATTTTTTCGAATCTACATTTATTTCATTTAATGATGGAGCGTAAATCTTGATAACAAAGCTTGATAAAACTAGATAATATTTACTACAACATAATGCATTGTGTTAACATGTTGCATTAATGGGTATTTGTTTATGCAATAGCATTTTTTCGAATCTACATTTATTTCATTTAATGATGGAGCGTAAATCTTGATAACAAAGCTTGATAAAACTAGATAATATTTTTTATCAGGTTACAAATTTAAGTTGTGTAGTCAACATGTTTAAGTTGTGTAGTCTACATAATCCAGGTCCCAAGAGGATTTTCAAGCCACTAAATCCATTCATGTATTTAAAAAGTGTACTTTAAACAATGAATTCACTTCAAACAATGAAAATTTATACAAGATGTGTGTATAACGGATTTTCAAGCCACTAAATACATTCATGTATTTAAAAAGTGCACTTTAAACAATGAATTCACTTCAAACAATGAAAATTTATACAAGATGTGTGTATAACCATGGATCAAGCACTAAGAGGGACCACCACTTTCAAGATGTAAAAAAAAATTTATGTTTTCTATTCTAAAAAAGGTTTGCATCAAGAAATTTGATCTCGGTGCTTACTAAATTTGTACTTAGGATTGATCTATATTAATGTTTAAAATAAATTATAAGAAAATAAATTTAAAAAAAAAAAAAAAAAAAAAATTTTCTTAAATACTAATTAAATTAAATAATAAAAAAATTAAAATGCATTTTGTCCCTACCAAGAAGAACTTTAGTAATCCATTTTCTATTTGACCACTATTAGTTTATATAACTTATAATGTTTAAATTCAAAAAAATAATATCTTATTTACAATATTATTAAAAAAAAAAAAAATTCCCATCATAAGTTAAGCAAATCTTTGCATAGAAAATCACCAATTTAAATTAATGGCTCGACTAGTCTTTTATAATTTGATCATTTGCATTGTAATTCCCTAGTTATATTACTTAAATGTGAAATGGTATAATGTAATTTAGATGATGACAATTGTTATTCGATAATTTGCATGGCAATTTCATAATTGTATTAAGTAAATGTAAAAACGCAAACATGTATTCACATGATGACATTTTTTAATTGTTATTTGATAATTTGCAAGGTAATTTCATGATTGTATTAGGTTTTGTAACAGGCTAAACATATAATTAGAAATTAGAGTAGTTAATATTTGAAATTATGTCAATATACGTAAAAAAAGGCTGCAATAAGATGCTAGCATCTTTTAGTTATATCCATAAGATAAAGATTAGGTTAAAACAAGAAAGAATTTTCAATCATTTAATAACGATACCTACTAACTTACAGTGGAAAAGAAACAAATAAAACAAAAAAAGTAAATTGATAATTGTAAAATTTGAGTGTGCCTAATGGTTAAGAGCATGTAGTTTGTCATAAGAGGTCATAGGTTGGTACCTCCCCTTGTCCTAGAAACAAGAGAGTCTCATACACCAATTTTGTGTGTGGCTTAGCTGTGGCCTAGCTGTGGCCTTAAAATTCAATAACAATGATAATAAAGTAAACATTATTTCTTTTTAAAATAACAAATAAAAAAAACTATAACTTCTAGATTATTAATTTATTTGCAACTAGAAAAAAAACTTCTACCCATACATAAAATATTAATAAAAAAACCCAAATATTATTTTAACTAAATAGTATTTAACAAGACGTCAATATTCCGTGATATTATTTTAACTAAATAGTATTTAACAAGACGTCAATATTCCGTGATAATTATCAAAAATAACATCGTACAAAAAATCAAATATAATGAAAACCTAACAAAGTGTTAAAATAACTATCAGACAATGTTCACGTGAAATTCTTAAAAGAAGATATAAATATTTTAATTTTAAGGAATTTACATCAAAAGTGATAACTATTAGGCCATCTACACGTGAAATTATTAAAATAAGATATAATATTTTAATTTTAAGCAATTTACATCCAATGTGATTGCACAGACAAAAATTAATTTTAGGTGTTTGAATATTTGCTATTCCATGGAAAAGAAAACAGGGTACCTTTCCATAATATCGGAGAATGAGGTGGTGAAGTGAAGGGCTAATTCTTTGACACCTCTCTTAATTTTTCTTGATTTTCAAATTTCAAAATATTTTTGAAATCTACCATCAAAATTCAACACAAAATAAGTTTGATTTAGAATATACACAATCGGTTTCTGAAATCCCATTTTTTTTTACAGAATATATACAACACGTTATATCACAGTATGATACTTATAATTCGCAACGATGCAAACGAACCCTGCAAAATTAATGAGTTAGTGACCGTAAATGCGAATATCGAACAAAATTGCATTCACTCCCAACTATCATCCTACAAAACCCAGGCCCTGGGAGCGAAGATTCCTGAAAAAATAGAAAACTAATGATTTCTCTCTATATTAACAAAACCTATCAAATTCTTTCTGTAAATTGTAACTCACCGGCTCACGCCTGCCATATTTAAGTCCTCAGAATAGACCTTTTCACGGTGGCAGCCGCAGGAGCCGCATGTTGTTCGCAGATTTCTGAGCGATGCGAGAATTGATGCGGCCATGGCAGCAAATATTTTCCTTTTTATGTCTCCCCGCTTCGGCCTCTTCCTCGGGCTTTGCCATTGCCAGAGGCAGGCGCTGCTATGAGCACATAATAAGATTCACAGTTTGCTTGCCTGAACATTTGCACAGCAGAAAGCACAATTTATATGGAAAGCATGATACTGATGAGTAAGTGGGTATGGGATCAAACTTATTGTTGGTGTACAAGCACTTAGACTAGTTGTGTTGGTGTACATGCACCTAGATTAGCTCTAGTTAACTTATTGCTTGCATGTGGCACATGTACACATTAACATAAGATAAAGCACACTTAGCTTTAGTTAGCTTTAGTTATTGCATGCACAACTAAGCTTAACTTAGTTGCTTTTATGTATTTATTTTAAACCAATATTGTAGAATCAATGGATTTCATTCTTTTCTCAATTCTTGCTCGCTTCCTTCCTTCTCTTGCAAGCTTGTTTATTGTTTTGCAAATCTAGATCTGTGGATCTCAAAAATCTTACATGGTATCAGAGCACAGGGATTTGTAATCAGTGCACAAGCAATTTTATTTGCAGGTTCAGAAGATTGAAGCAACAACAAAGAATGGAGTCTCAATTGGAGTTTCCACAATCGGCAATTCTCACTCCATATAATTATTTCGAATGGAAGCCAAAGATTCAACTTCATCTCAGAAGTAGAGGCTTATTTCGAATAACCATAGAGGCTTATTTCGAATAACCATGGAAACGGAAGTTGAACCAACATCGGCAATAGAGAAATCAAGATATTTCAATCGCATGGACGAGGCCTTCAGCATCCTATGTTTATCTATTTCTCCGAAACTGCTATTTCATATTGAATCATGTTCAACTCCAAATGAAGTATGGAAAATTTTGGAAGGATTGTTTGGAAAACAGGATGAAATATGACAATCTTTTCTCTTTTCTCTTGGTCACAGTAAAGTTGATTCTATTTTGCTACTTACGCATGCAAATGAAGAAAGGAGTGTAAAGTTTGACGAAGATATTTCGCATGCACCAGTAGATGAACTTGTTACCAAGTTTCCATCACCACTCATTGATGAGTACGCAGATGAAACTTCAGACAAGCATTCTGATGACGATGAGTCTCTTCCTGTGGCCCCTGTTAGACCACCAGTTGTTGAACATCGAGATCATACTTCTGCACGTAGTTCGGAAGATTCTCGACCACCTTCAACACAAAAATGGCACAGCATGAGTGATATCCTTGATGATCTTGCCTCTATCCCTCTGTTTGAGGAAGATCCACAAGCACTCTTAGCTATGGAGCCATCCATGCCCATGCATGCTTATATGATGCATGGATCTGATCCATAAACTTATGCAGAAGCAAACATGAAAGCGATGGAAGCTGATTCAGCGAGAGCAGACACTGAGGAAACAGGGAGCTTGACTGAAGACCAAGACTCGAACTCGTCACCTACAACTGGTGGTAAGTCAATTTCTTCTTATGCTTCTTCTTTGTTAGCTGATCAGGCAGATCTGGAATGGAAGGGGAGCGGAATTAGCATCATCTCCTCCGAGAACATTCGTAGTACTTCTTGCGATGAGGAGAAATCGTGCAAGAAGTTACCGTCGTCGCAATACAAGGGCGTAGTCCTGCAACCCAACGGGCGTTGGGGCGCGTAGACTTATGAGAAGCATCAACGTGTGTGGCTTGGCACCTTCAACCAGGAAAAATACGCCGCCAGGGCTTACGACAGGGCCGCTGTGAAGTTCCGTGGCGCCAATGTCGTGACGAACTTCAACATGGTCGATACTCACCCGGAGGCCGTCTTTCTTCGCTAGCACTCAAAGGGCGAGATCGTCGACATGCTCAAAAAGCACAACTATAACGAGGAAACGGACCTGGCGTGGCTGTCAACACCTACATCTACGAGCTCTTCAATGAGGACCTCAGGCCTAGTGGGACTTCGGAGGAAAACTGGGGGCTCTTCAGCGCATTCGGCCCTGGTGGCGGCCAATCTTGATGGGCAGGTCAAGGTTTCAACTCCCCATCCCGCCGAACTCATCCTGGATTCATTCCCGCCTTCGCAAGCCTTCTTCAACTCCTCCTGGAACAACGTGATGATATTGTTGCTGGCCTTCCTGCGCGACACAAAGTCCTACCTGATGCTCAACGTCTACCCCTACTATGTCTACATGCAGGGCAACAGTGTGGTGCCGCTGGACTACGCTCTGTTCCGACCGCTCCCGCCCAACAAGGAGGCCGTTGACCCCAACACGTTGCTCCACTATACCAACGTCTTCGATGTCGACGCAGCCTACTACGCCATGGCCTCGCTGAACTTCACAAACATCCCTGTGGTTGTGACAGAGACCGGTTGGCCCTCCATGGGCAACGCCAACGAGCCCGACGCCACCGTGGACAACACCAATACTTACAATAGCAATCTTGTCTGGCACGTGCTCAACAGCACAAGAACCCCCAAGCTCCCCGGTGTGGCTCTTTTACCATCGGGTTTTTCTATTTTGCCTGATGGCACACAGTCGAGTTTGGGTAGCAATGTCATTAATGACAAAATCTCCAGTGGCTCGTTGTTGACTGTGGCTTTCCAGATTTTAGTCGACTCTGTGCCAACAGCAAAGCTATCTTTAGGGTCGGTTGCAACTGTCAACAGCCTCATATCATGTACAGTTGACCGAATTAAGACGGCTCTGAACTATGAAAACACTTTCCTACTTTTTTATGCATTGTATATGGGTACCTAAAATGGTCGTGTTGCCGGTACTCATTCATTTTGCATCACACTCACCTAAGTTATGCTTAAGGGGGGGTGTTGGTGTACAAGCACTTGGACTAGTTGTGTTGGTGTACATGCACCTAGATTAGCTCCAGTTAACTTATTGCTTGCATGTGGCACATGTACACATTAACATAAGATAAAGCACACTTAGCTTTAGTTATTGCATGCACAACTAAGCTTAACTTAGTTGCTTTTATGCATTTATTCTAAACCAATATTGTAGAATCAATGGATTTCATTATTTTCTAAATTCTTGCTCGCTTCCTTCCTTCTCTTGCAAGCTTGTTTATTGTTTTGCCGATCTAGATCTGTGGATCTCAAAAATCTTACACAATTACATCGGGTTTTAGCATAGGTATCATATCTCATCAATCGATTTCCATTCAAAATTCACATGACGAGTTACCCAATCCCTTAACCAAGCTACGGATAGATTATTATTGAATACGGGTAAAGTATTAATTATCAGGAGGAGCTACGTGTCCATGGCTTGACCAGATGATCGAGTCCCATTTCAAAGGAGGGATTGTGACTTGGACATGATGTCTAGAGTCAATTGTGTGCATATGGAGTACGTATAGTATGTGTGAGCCATAAGGGGGCAACTCTAACAAGACGGTTGACTAAGTGGAGTAGTCGGACCTACCAATGTGACGAGATCTGTAGTGGCAACATCAGAGTCGAATCCAGTTTCAAGGACATGCTTAGGGTTGATGGTGAATGAGTCATCTTCAATCCATGGTAAAGACTAAACATGTCAAGCCGAATAATTTTTGAGAGACATAAGAGTCAAGTGGTTGCAGAGTCCAAAACACTGGATATCAAAGCACATTTGTGTAAGCTCATGGTACATAGCTCAATCCTTGGATCATAGAGCGGTTAAGACAGGGTTCCATGTATGGAGTAAAACCTTAGAGCAGTCAACACTTGACTGAGTTTTCTTGTTGTGCTTTGGCATCTAATGTTTTAATCCACTGGTGTGACTTTCATTTAGACTACTGGTGTTATTGATTCAAGAGTAAGTGGATGTATCTAGTTCCAATGCAATCATGTAAAGGAAGATTGAAATTGTAACCACATAAGTGGCATATTCTACAATCAGGAGGGCCATAATTTTTGTCACAGGGGAAGAATCACGTCGTTACAATGGATTGATTACTTCTCGGATTTGTTGTTGTGTTGTGGGTATGTAGAATCATTGATCTCTAGCAAAGCAATGCGTGTGAATAAACGTACCCTGTGAGGCAAAGTATACTAGTGCACAGGAAAAGAAATAGAGTCTGGGGTAGTCATGGAATGTGATTGGTAGTTGTTGAAGACTCGCTAGTACGTTTTTACAGAGATTGACGACTTCTCATTGGATTTGAGGCTTTTAGGGACAATACTAGCATAATTAAAATCGTTGGCAGAAATCGAATTTTGATTGAAGGGTCAAGCTCTCTTGTGGGTGGAGGAGAAATAATGGTTGTCATCCAAATTTGCCTGTGCATTGAATGTTGTTTGAAGTCCGACCTCATAAACCTTATCCGGCTATTAAACTGTTTGGATCCACTGATATACAATTTGAGGGGTTATCTCTTTCTTGCTGAGTAACACATTTACTAGGTTCATGTCTTTAGGCCATTACAATATCAGTAAACCAAAGCTTGTTTCATACACTTGAAGATGAAGTGTTGTGCATAACCTGGGTTTAGTAATATAACCCTTAATGTAATGTAGTATTTATTTACTAGAACGTTGTTAAAATGAGGATGTGCTTGTACATTGTTGAGATGATAATTTTATAAGCAAAGTATAAAATTTTTAGAGTGCTACTTGTTGTTAAAAATGGTTGGTTTTTGGTCTCCTCATATTCTATCCCTTCTATCTGTGCATACCCCTTTGCCACAAACATGGCCTTGTACTTTTCCACACTACCATCTGCAGCATACTTGATCTTGTAGGCCCATTGAGAACCTACAACTGACCTATCCTCAAGCCTCGATACCACGCCCCAAACATCATTTGTCATGATGGAGTCATATTCTTCTATCGTGGCATCTAACCACACTTGATGTTGTGTACTTTCCTAAAAGATGGAAGGTTTTGCAACCTGATCTATCAATGCTTGATATCTATCAGACTGCTTTCACTCTCTTTTTCTCTTCCTAGGTGCTCCAACAAACTCCTTTACATTTCTCAATGTCTGACGAATCTCTCTGTTGGCTCGACCACTAGTAGTAGGAGGGTCTACTAGCTCCTCCTCATCCTGCCCCTGTTATTGCATTTCCTGAGAACTCACTAGATTCCCTGCTCCTGAGGAAATGCTAGTACTTGTTACTATATTGGATCCTTATTACTGTCCCATTGGAGATCCCACTCGCTTCTCCTGCTGCTAGACTAATGCAACTTCAACTCGCTGACTCTGATCACCTGCAAGCATCTCACGAAATCTCTTGAAAGATCGATCTTCCATGAAATTTACATCTCATCTTACTACAATCTTCCTATTGCTAGGAATGTAGATCCTATATGCCTTGGAGGTCTCGCTATACCCAACGAGAAACCCCTTCTCTGCAGTCTGATCCAAGTTGGCATGCTTCTCATCTAGCACGTGGAAATAAGAAAAGTCGCCAAAGATCCTAAAGTGATTAACTTTTGGCTTCTTCCCTGTGAAGACCCCTTCTAAAATTTTCTTCCCCAATGCTCTATGAGGACTCCTATTCTGAATATACATTGTTTTGCTACATGCTTCTGCCCATAGAAACATGGGAAAATCCTAGTCATATAACATAGCTTTTGTAGCACCAACTATGGTTATGTTTTTCCGCTCCGCTACCCCATTCTGCTGTGGATTATACGAAGTTGTCCATTCTCTTCTAATAACTTCCTTCGCAAAAAAATTTGTGAATTATTTATCAATATATTCTCCACCATTATCTTAGCAAAGCACCTTGATCTTCTTCCCTGTCGCATTCTCCATGAGAGCCTTAAACTCTTTGAAACGATCGAAGACCTCACCTTTTGACTTCAAGAAGTAGATCCAAGTTTTTCTGAAACGATCATCAATAAAGGTGATGAATTATTCACCACCACTAAGAGCTCTAGTGGACATCAAGCCACAAATATCTGAATGTATAAATCCTAACACACCATGTGCTCCGCTATCACTTCTTCAGAATGTTGCCTAGGCATACTTCCCAAGTACGCATCCTCTACACACCATCGTGTTCCGTTCCAAGCTCTAGAACCCCTGTTATTGTTTCCCTAAACATCTTTATTACTCCATGATGTAGATGTCCCATTCTCCTATGAAATAACTTATTCAGTTCCTTCCCACTACTATTGTCACTGCCTATTAGTGCCATTAGAGAGTTGAGTTGCAACCTGTACAATTTTTTTGTTTCGAACTCCAACCTGTCTTACTCTCTTAGAGTTTGAGTGTTTGAAAAACACTTTCTTCCCTACAAAGTGGATATCATATCCCTTATCCTATAACTGGGAGACTAAAATCAGATTCATACCTAATCCTAGCACATGCAATACATATATAGCATTGGTGCTTGCTCTGGAATCCCTCTAAAAATAGATGATACCTCTCTCTACTAGAGTACACTTCGTTATATTTCCCATCATAACTTGAAGGTCCATATGCTCCTCCTTGTAGCTAGAGAAATATTCTCTAACCCCTGTCATATGAGTTGATGCTCCACTATCTATATACTAGACACCTTGTGAAGTTGATCCTGAGGAGCAAGTAAATTCATCCTCCAACATGGAAGACAAATCTAAAGCCTCCTAAATGTCAATTTTTTCCATGGTTGTAGTGAAGAATTTACTATGTGTTATTCCTCTTTCCACCCGATGTTGATTCTACAAATCGAAACTGCTACAAACCCCTCTACATCCAACCAAGGAATGTGATCAGTGGAAATTTGAGTTGTTGTTGCTCCCTCTGACTGCTGGAATCACTAACCTGGGTAACTCGACTTTTCTGCAACCCTGCAATTGAAACTCGAATTCTTGCCCCATCAATTTGGCCTGCCTGTTTGAGCAATGTGCTACCTCTAAAGATTTTGGCCTACTGCTCTCTTTGAGCAGTGAAATTATTTCCTATGCTTCTGAGCTTCCCAAGTGATCACACACGCTCTAATACCATGTGAAAATTTCATCTATTGCAGTAACATGAAATTATTATCCTAATTGTAAATTTAATTATGCAGTTTACTTGATACGGTAAACAATGAATAAATAACTATTTCAATTTTCATCATAAAAATACTACGGAGATAAAGTACTAGAAACTGAGAAATTCTAGCGCACAAAAAAATTAACACAATTCTTTTTAGATAATTGTCCCCGGAAAAACCCAATGTGGAAAAACTGGTGTAGCAGATGAGGGTTTTATTATTATTCTTCAGTAACAAATCTCAATATAATAATTTAAATGCTCTATTG
This sequence comes from Pinus taeda, assembly GCA_000404065.3. Classification (NCBI taxonomy): domain Eukaryota; kingdom Viridiplantae; phylum Streptophyta; class Pinopsida; order Pinales; family Pinaceae; genus Pinus; species Pinus taeda. Next base: position 71,702 of record APFE031697875.1, read on the forward strand.
GTGATCTAATATGAGGAACATACTGGAAAAATTATTGTGATAATTTTCCCTCACCCCACAACTAATTTCTAACCCTGAAACTTCCACCCTAGCCACACGCAGATCCTTCTATGTCAATTTCACACTCCCTCTCACTAACTCTCCTGAAACTAAAATGCTTCCTCCGGAAAGGTTGTCGACCTCATTTTCCACCTACTACTCACCCTCTACTTCTATCTTCTCTATTGAGTCTCTTCAACTGAGAAAATCGAACTGCCTAGGAAATTGAGTATCTACACTAGTGTGTTCTCCATCATCACAACAGTGCCTTCTTATATCTTTTTGTTGAGACTCCAATGACCAATATTAAATCTTAACCGATGGCTCAGATCATTTATGGATTGATCCATGTGAATTTCTAGAGAATTATCACCTTGACTTAATTAATTCTAATTAATTAACTAGTTTCCTAAGTTTAGGCTTAGGAAACATTAAAAAATAGGCTAATAATCTAATTAAGTAATCTCTAGGTGGAATTTCCAGAAACAGTTTTTGGGTTTTGGATATCTCATGCATTCTAGCCTCTCCACCAAATATCATGGCTAGAACACATCTGATGCTACACAAACTAACATAATCATTGCTATATATCATACAAAGCAAGATCTAACCCTTGAGCTATGAGCAACAATATAACGAAAAATCAAGAAAATGCAAGAGGCACACAAGAGGGGTGGAAAAATAAAGGTCGAATTGGTAATTCATGCATCCACTATTGCACCCTCCCCACATCTATACACTCAAGATGAGAAGCCTATAATATTTGGTCTCTTTGACCATGGCCCTTGACCATAATGTCTTTTCCCGTCCATTCCAAAATTTTTTAACATGATGTGTATCAATTAAATGGTGGACCAAGAACATGCCACTCCCCTCACATGTTGGAAACACCTAATAGGGTGGTCTATTAGCCACTCTTATCTAGGGAGGTAACATTATAACAAGTTCAAAGGCATAATTTTTTAAGGGAATCCTTGTTTGAAGTTTCATATTGTTCATTGCTTGCAATCTTGGTTCACTTGGATGTAAATATCATTAAATGTACCTAATGATGTAGATGCTAGCACCAGATATTATGTGCAATTGTTAGGTGGTTCCACATCCATGGCTTGGCGAACTTTATTGGGGCTCAAGTCCTTTAGAGGAGCATGTTGAGACCCACACATGACGCATTTAGAGCTATATATTTTAGACCATCACACGTAGCCATGGGCACCTACAACACCCACAAAATTCTAGCACTTTTCCCCACATTGATGACTTTTATGCAATGATGTGCTTTGACCAGGCATGCTTCTAGTGGGATTAATACTTCTTGAGGGATTGGCATCTAATTCTAAGGCCTAGAGGTGGATGGTCTCACACCTTGACCTCCTTCAATGTTGGAGGAGAGAGACATTTTGACCGTATAGAGAAACATGAGACCACTTTTGTGCCCCAAAGTGAAAATTGGGATCCAAAATGGGAGATTAATAGAGGCCTAGAGGCCAACCCCTAAGAGATGATTTTAAAGGGCCTCTACTCACATCATGGCGCCCTGAGCCCTCAACACTTGCCCAAGCCTACACATGGGTGACAATAGCATTATCACTCCTATGGCTCACACATGTGGTTTAGTTTGAGTTTATTTCATTGGCTATAAGGTCATCTTGTGACATAGCTTGTTTCTTGCACATTATTTTATTTTTTTAGGGGATATTAGGCTAAAATTAGAGTCTGAATTCCTCATATAAGTAGAAGAATAGTTCATTGTATCATTCATCATCACACACTTGAGAATTTTGGCCTATTGGAGTAATTCAACCTTCTTTTCCATGGAGAATTTGGATCGATTGATGCACTTTGACATTTGGAGATAAAACATTCATCTTTGGATCTATTCTTTGGATCAATGGATGGAATATTTTGATGTAATTTGTAAGTGTTTATTTATTTATTTATTGAATATTTATCGTTCTACATGTCTAATGTAAGGAATAATGATGATTTTAGGTTATGCTAATGGTGCCCTAATTTGTTGAAGATACATTGAATTATATCTAGGTGATCTATTACATGCATATTCATACATAACATGTGAATTGAATGTCCTAATAGTGAATTTCAATTAATCTCTCCCATGAAAAGTCCATATTTCCATTGCATAGATAATTTCTTGAAGTCTTGTTGCTAGGGCATCAAGATTTCAGCCTCCTTGGAAAACCTGTGGCTCATCTAACGAAACGTAGACAACGTTGTAGCACTAAATGTCCTAGTCCTAGGACTATCACCATATTGGACTTGGCAATGGTAATTTTCTAGTGAAGTATCCCTTAGGGGCAATGATAATTGTCTAGTGAAGTATTCCGTAGGGGCAATGATGATTGTCTAGTGAAGTATTCTATAGTGAAATTTGTATGCTTGTAAATCAGATCCAAGTATACACGAGACACGGAAACAAGTAGTGCTGACAAATGAAGAGAAATATCCCTATGTTTCAATTTAAGGAAACACAAAATCCATATAATGATTAGTCACTAAAGATTTTTTCCACTAATTCTGTCCTATGGTGTATGTGTATTAGCTGAGATTTGTTCGCTTTTGAAGGGTTTCAAAGAGTTGGTTTTCAAATAGAGGAATAGGGGTCTAAGGCTTCTTTAGAAATGTTTTCCAAACTATTGGGCAGGCAGTTGTACCACAAGCCCTCGAAATTCAAGAATAATGAAACAACTGTGATAGAACCACCAGTTAAAGGAGTGGATGTTCCTTCATTTACATCCATAGATCAAGCAGTTTCCCAGTTTTCCTAGTTGACATCTCCAATAAAACAGAATGACGTGATTAATGTTGAACTCGATCATTTTTCCAATGAGAAAAAGATCAAGCAGTTAAAAATATTGGATCTTATTGACTATGTTTAGTGTGGAGCATGTGCACTTATAGAAAGAGTTCAGTAGGAGTGAGGCTGAAGAGCGCAATGCAAAACTTGACGAAGGAAAAGTTAAAAAAAAAAAGTTGGAAAATGGTCTGAATTTGGGCATTCAAGCCTATTCAGGAGCACGATTTGCAAGCTCTTGAATACCCCTTAACTTAAATGTGGACCCTACAGGTTATCCGAGCCTTCCTCGCCTATTAGGGCCCTCTTGCTTATTCGGTCCTCCCAGTAGGTGGGACAGGTGAACAAAAGAATAAAAGTGGATGTTTGTTGATGATTTGCTAATTGATCTTGTTTATTATTCACTTGGGTTTATCAGTGGTGATAACACCAGTTCTTGTTGTGTGATTACACTATTTTATTTATTTTCCAACAAGATGGAGGCTTCACCTTGTTGCTATTGTCCACCTTAGAATCAATGGTTAGTAACAGAACTTTGAGATCTTGAACATTCTAAGATGTTGAACTAAACTTCTTGTTTGGATAATCTCATCTACACATTCTATATAGATTTTTCCTGCTTTGTAGAACTTTCTCTAACCTCACCAGAAGATTAATATCGCTTTGATCAAGGCTCTTTGCTTCAAGTTATATTGACTCCAAGGGATTCATATATGCCTTTTCCAAATAAAGAGTTCATATAAGAAGTATTTTGTTGTGAAAAATAGACAATTTCTTTATTGCGACGCTTCTAGGATGGATTTTTTTAGACCATATTTGATAACTCTTATTCATAATTTATTTCTAGCATGCTCCTATATAAAATAAGAATATATTGACTGTATAGAAGGAGCAACATTATTAGGAGGGCAAGCCTTCAACTTATATATTTGTGAATTAGGAATCATGACAGAACTTCGTTTATGATGAATAAGTTACTATTTTCATTTTTTATAGGGTTTAATCAAATGATTTGTGTATTAGTTAGTTAAAGAATTTTTCGTTATTAATTAGTTAGAAATCAGTTACAAACTTGTAACTGAGATAGTTATTCATAACAATGTATAAAACAATGCAAAACCAAAGAGAAAGCGTTGGGGGGAGTTTAAATTACCTAGACAATATTTTTGTATCAAGAAGTCCTTAAGACATTTTTGACTCATTTGCAGTCTTTCTCTTTCTTCTATTATTTTTCTCACACGTTCACCATCTTCTTCATTCTTAATAGTATTTTGGGGGTCTTAATGATTTTTGTTTCTAGAAATATGTAAATCCATCTCTAGATCGATATTTATTTTATGTAAGCTAGATAGATTTGTGCAAGCCACACCTCCTACCTTATATGGGTAAAACTGTTACATTTGTGATCCTTATAATAAATGTTATTACATCCCTTTAAACATAATTTTTAAAGAAGTGTTGCATTAAGTCCTAACTTCTTGAATTTAGAAATGCTCTAGAAGTTGGTTCTATTTCTACTTCCTTCTAACATCCTTTTAGTTGTTAATATTGGCTCGTGGTTATTCAAGGCATCTCCTTCTAGTTATAGAGAGTAATTCTCTAGTTTCAAGATCCATTGTATGATAATTTTTCTTCCTGAAAAACTTATTAAAGAAAATCTCAAACCCCTGGGCATGATTCCCTAGCTAGGAATTGTCTCCAATAGTGACATAAAACTCCACAATCCCAAGAAAGAAGGCACTAGCCTAGTTTTTTGATGATCATTCTATTTTCTCTTCCATAAGTTCTTCGTTTAATTTTGGCCTCCTCAAGGATAAGATCGTAGACTAGGGCTTAGTGTGAATCCCTAGGAAAGGGATTAGAGAGCCTAAACATCAATGGGAGGGTATTTTCCATAAAATATCTCTTTTTCGTGAGCTTCCACTTCAATCTTATCTATAAATTTCGTTGCCCTAGCTTGTAAACCTAAGGATAAACCCTAGTTTGTGTTGCTTCAACTTCAAGGACTGTTTGAAGGTTTCATGCACCTTTGTGTCATTGAAAATCAATATTAGAGACCCTTCCTTGCATCTTGACCTAGGCCTCTTCAACACTCAATCAATTAATCAAACCCTAGGTGATATATTGTGTTCCCTAGGTCTCCATATAGAAAACATTTTCTCCAATTGGACCCTTGAGCCATTGTTGTGGCTTTCTTGTAGAAGCTCTATTAAAGTCACCTTGTAATTTTACATTAGAAGACCTATCTTAGGTGACCTTTTCATACCAAGACTCCTTCCATCGGTTAAAATCCATAAAAAGAAGTGGATTTTAGTTGTGGTGACAATGGCTCATCGCCCCATTGTGGTCACTTGATCTAGTTTTAGCCTTGTAGGGTACCCATATTCAAGGCATGCTAGATTTTGTGGCAACATAAAGCAACATTGTTCGTTTACCTGTTAAAGCAAACTACAAAATCTGAAATGAATTGTAGGGGAAGCAAGCAATTTCATTTAAACAAGCCACTCAATAAGTGACAAAGCACTTCTAGATCATATATCTAGGGCTAGACAACCTAACGGTGTTGGATTGATCATGAAAGATCACTTCGAAGCCTTGGAAAACAAAAAATATCAATTTCCAAGAAGCTAAAAATTGTATTTTCATGATCCTAAGATCATATCCCACTAGGCACTAAAGCCAGAACTTTCCAGGAAAGGAATATGAATAAAAACAATTGAAATAACTTGTATTTTTTTACTCTAAATTAATAAATCAGTAATATAAATTTGTATGAGAGTTTAAATATGAGATCCCATATGAAATACTTACATGGTATGACAAAGGGATTTTGAAAATTGTTGCAGATTCCTGTTATAACAGCCACTAAAATGCTTAGATTTGCAAGAAAAATGCTTAGTACAGAGGGTGAAGATATGCAAAAGTAGCCCAAACTCAGTGTATCAAAACCTTGTGAAAACAATATTCAAAGTATAGCAATCCAAGTTAAATGAGCTTGTTATTTATGATGTAGCTTTATAAATCAATAAACTGAAAAATCTACTGTAAAAAAATTGAAAATTTTTGGAGTTTAGTAATAAGAATAGTGTTTCAAATTATTACCTTGTCCTTCCAATATTTTATCTCAAGAGTAGGATTGTGAAACACAATCCTGTCTAAGTTAGTCTTGCACTTGGTCAAGGAGGTAGGATTTCTCTACAAGGGAAATCACCCCAAATGTGACTCCAGGCATTTTCCACTTTTTAGTCCCAACTAGGAGTGGTCACTAGCATGGTGTGATCCGACCTTTAGTTCAAGTGTGTTGTGAAACAAAATATCCCTTCCTATTTGAAGCTCTCTACTTGAGTGGTTCACCCCTTGTTGGAACAACCCACCTGCAACAAGGAAACAAAATGGGCTTGCACCCTAGTTTTTCTCTTCCACATGACCATGTATCCCCTCAATGGCTCGGTCCTCTAACTTTTGTGTGATCTCAGTAAATGGAAACAACTTAGATTAAACCGGTAACCACAATAAACCAAGAAAAAAAGAGATAGTAAGAGTCAACCTACACAATGTAGAAGAAAATCACATAGGTTTGCAAATGAGTTCTTTTATTAAAAGCACTAATCTCACAAGAAAACACTTTTGCTAGAGGGGAGACTAGCTTTTTATAAAAATATTTCTAATGACTATATAACGACTAGTTGGACTCCTCTTGAAATTATTTTTTTACTAGGCATTAATTTTTTATTAGGCGTTCGCATGTCAAAGACTCGATATTTTTCACAAAATCTTGCATTACAACCATGAGTTTACCCATTAAAGGGGTAAAATTAATCCACAATGCCCAATTTATCCCAATGTTCCCTTTTCTTGTGGACCAAAAAATTAAATGATGAATACTTTATAAGCTGAACATCTCACTCCATTGTCCCTTTAAAAGCTGGAATTAGTCCTTAACAATTTTCTTTGCTTCGGAAATGATTCAATTTGCCCCTTGTGATGACTCTTTGACTTCACAATGGATAGTTTAGTGTCCCTTCCTTAACTTCCATGGTCCAAGGTACCTCCAACATCCAGCTTGACCATTCTAATGGCCGGTTGACTCACCAATAACTACTTCTCTTTATCCTTCTTGCTTAGTAAACTCAACTTGATCACCTTTGACTAAGATCTCCAATGCCTCGATGAATTATGCATCTTCAACACTTGCGTTTCATGTAATCTATCTTGGTGTTACTTGGCTCTTGATTTAATTTTCCATATCCTACCTTGTGTTCCCACATCATCACTGCTCCTATGACATCATCATGCTCTTACTCTAGTTCTCTATTGCCTTGAGGAATATGAGGATTTTGAGACTTGGGTTTTGTCTCTCTTCTTTTGTATACCAATTTTGACATAATGCATGCTCAAAACTTCCCAATGCTAACCCTAATTTTCCACCTGGAAACATGTGGTACCTCTTTGACTTTCTTGGACTAGTTATAACATGTAATTCCCTTCATTGTTTGGAAACATTTTATGTGACATGTCATCCTCTCGTAAATCTGAAAAATCTCATACCAAGTTGAATTCTTTTACTTCTAGGACCACTTTGCATTATGAATCGTGAACTACGTCGAGAAACATGAAAAGTTCTCTTTGTGAGACTGTCATATATGAGAATTGTCTAAGGGATACTACACCAAAGCCAATGCCACCTACAGAGTCAATAAACACATAATCATGTGGTAATACATATATGCACCTTGACGAGGATTTCTCTAGCCCATACAACAGTGATCACCCCTACAATAGTATTCTTGTATAAAACTATGAGTCCTAAAGTAAGCTCATCCAAGGCCCTTCAATCCTATAAAATATGAGAGGAACCATAGATAAACCCAAATGTACTAGACATACTCAGACCAGACAAGTCTAGCACACCTAATACAAGGCCTCACATCATTGTTAGAAGGCTTTTGATTTGTCACATTGGGCTTAAAATGGTGGTTATATATACTACATGAATCTATATGTACCACTTTAAACATGAGTAAGAAGCTCTAACAAAAACCTTACAACAACAAGACAACTATAATAATTTAATATTATATCAAGAGTTAGGGAAGATTTTTACCTCAACCCTAATGTCTTCTTATTGGAGCAAAATTTCCCTTCTTCAAAGATTATTTCAGCATAGAAACAATTCCAATCCTTACAAAACCCTTTTTGACCATGAATAAAGAGAAAAGATGAAAAACTCATAATGAATTTGTCCCTTAACTTCTTCCTCCAAAATATATTCAACTAAGCTTAAAGAAGAACTCCTAAACTTCCAACTATGTGAAAATTTCAACTTTGAAATCCTATTGAAACAACTGGTAATAATTCTTTCAACTATTAATTAATTTAACAATTTATTTTTCTACGACAAATATCGAATAAATCACACTACAACCTTCACAAATAAAATTGCAGAAAATAATAGCGCTGGAAACTGAGGAATATTCTAGAACACACACACATAAATTTTACAAAATTATTTTTAGACAAATGTCCTCGGAAAAAATCCAATGTGGGAAAACTAATGCGACAATGAGAGTTTTTATTATTATCAGCAGTGAAATTCTGAGTACAATCTGGATGCTGAAAACTATCAATCCATAGCAAGAAAATCTAGCAAATATATTCCCTAAGAAACCTTGGCACTCACGTTGCCTACACTCATGTTGCCTGCAGTCGCGTTCTTGCGCTCGTGTGTTCTTACAATCATGCGTCCCTGCACTTTTATTCCTCCACTCTCATGTTTCTACACTCGTGTTTCCCGCACTTGAGTTCCCTGCACTGCAAATAACTCATCCTATTGTTGCTGCCTCTTCGGATTTTGAAATATTCATCTGGATCAGTGTCCCTGCCCTTCACTGATACTGCGTCATGTTGCACTCATATTTTCAAAGTTCTAGGGAAGCGGAAGTAACAATTTTTTCAACAAGGATTGGATCACATATCAACAGTCTGTGTGTCATAGTCATCCCATTTTGCAAGCTATATATTGTAAATGATCTTAGTAAAACCACGAGTCTATGTAACAACCTAGGTAAGCCTATAATTTCATGACGAATTCCATCCAAGGATGTTTTTTAACCTCACTATTTACCTGTGTTTTTCAACATGACTAATCAAAAGAGTTTTTTCCCTCCAGCTTAAACCTGCAAAGCTAGGGTGAAATTAATTGTCGAATTATTAGGTGAGTCCTAGTGTTTTAGTCAAGTATGATGTAAAAATGGTTTGAGAATAATTAAAGCTAATTAGCTAAATTATTTTTATTACAAATTACCTGGTTTACTAGATTATATTATGTCACAACTGGGTTATGTGTCTTAAGAGTCTAAGATGAATGTGTATTCCTTTTTGAGTTTTTAAATGAAAAAATAAAAATCATATGTATTAGAAGATTGGAAAAATAATTAATCCCCTGATGTGTAAATTAATTAATTTTTTCTGGAAAAATAAAATTAAATCCCAAGCGAGAAAATTAATTAATTAGAATCAAAACTAAATTGTCCAGGAAAATAAATTCTCCAAATGAAAAAATTCGCGGGTCTTGAAAGAATCAATTATTAAAAGTCCTCCACCAAGGGAATATTATAATTTTCAATAAAATTTGGACCCTTGGACCTTGGTGGTTAAGTTAAAGTCAGTTTTTTGAAGAAATTAGCTAAATAATTAATTTTGAGCTAATTAAAAGGGAATTAAATGATAAATTTGAAAATTCCTCAAAAAAAAGAAATCAAGGGCTAAGATTAAAAGATATTTAAATATTTATCAACGACCAAGATTATTTTGACAAGGACCAAAGAAACTAGTCGTTATTTTTCCATTTGGAGGATTTATATATAAATTAAAGTCATTTGAGTCTCTAGTCATCTTGATCTCTGGATAGAAAATTTATGTTGAAGCATCTTTGTAACTACTGGCCCACTGGGAACTATTTTTTCATCACAATAAAATTCAAGGTGTTCTTGCCTATTGATTTGTGATATGTGCTGACTACATGCATCTCTATGTTGTACTGAATACATGCATCTCTATGTTGCGCTGAATATTGGTAAGATTTGTTTTTCATCAGATGGAGATAGAACCATACTATTGATAGTTTTGGGCTAATCTTAGGTGGTTTGATTTTCCACGTGATCTAACAAATTATTTTGAGACAAATTCATAGTGCTTGCAGGTACTTTAGTCCTTATCCTCCAAGTTCACAAACTTGGGCAAGAATCACTATTGCTTGGATTCCAAATATTTATATGGTGTATTAAATTTTTGCTAAGGCTATAGTATACATTGGGGTTTCTAAAGTATTTTTAGCCATTCTTCAAAGGAAAAAACTCCATAAAATTTTTTTTCTCAAAAATTTAAAAATTTTAAAACCCTTGTATATTTGTCGATCTAACATAGAAATTATTTTTTCTAGCTTGGGTTTTGGGTATTTTTAGTATTTTGTATATATTTTGGGGTTGGGTTTTTTATTTTCATTTTTGCAAGTTGGATCAAGGAATCAAGTGAGAGAAAAGATACATATAGGTCCTTGAGGGTCAAATATAGTCTCTGGGCAATTTTGCAAGGACATTTACTGAAGATTTGATGGCAAAATTCAGATGCGGAAAGGAAAATAAAAAAATAAAAAAATTAGAGACGTGTCTTTTAGTTTTTGGCCTCCTTTTGCCATTTCATCCCCCAATCTATCATCCTAGCCCATATATCCCCATAAATTTGCTTCCCTTAGCCTTATTCTCCAATTATTGGCTTCTTTTGCCCCAAAATTGACTTGAAACCCTATGCTGAAGTTTTTAAGCTAAATACTTAGTGGTTTTGCAGGATTAAGGTCTCAAAATTCGTATTTTTCAAGCATTAAAGTGATCCTAAAGTTTGATTGGTTTTCAATGGTGGGATATTTAAGGCCTTGGGCCTAGGGTATTATCTCTAAACCTTTGTGTTCTGCAGTTTTATTACAACAAGAAAATTACAAATAACTAGGCCCTAAAATCACAAACTAAATGGTCAAGATCACTACATCTCACATAGGTCCTACGATTTTCATATCATATAGGTTAGTAAATTATCAAGCAGCGGGTGTCCATCTGGTCATTTGGTTCCAATTCATAAGAAGCAAAAATTTGTGACTCCATTAAGGCACTGGTCTCAAAATAGAAAATCTAGTTTAATCATAATCTTACTTAATTTCAACAAAGTGGCTAGGCCACTCATCCGTGTCTCCCAAGTAAGTTGATTCTCAACTTTCTTTCCTTCACTTCATTCCGTAGGTACTACTCCCCATAGCATGTTGTTGGGAGACATCTAGAACAAAGTGGGCGAGGATCAAAGTGACAACCCTCGTCCTGAGCACTGTTGCGGTGACTGTACAATCCGGGCAACAACATTTTTTGACGCCATTGTCGAGGACGAGTTTGCTTGTTTTTCAGGTTTACAACATTCTATCATATTGTGATCTTTCATTCTTCACTTGTTCCACCAACGACACAACATTTTTTGGCGCCGTTACCGGGGACCAATTTATTGGACCTTGGTGTTGATGACATTCTCATTAATCTTCGTAATTTTCTGCTCCATTTTCATTTTCTTGACACCGCATTCACTAATCTCCTTATCGCCTTATTCACTCCTCTATTTGCACTTTAGCACTTGGATATTTGGATCAGTTTCCTGTTTGGGTGGCGACTCCACTGTTTCATCCATTCACAAAGGCTTACATTAAAAAGAATCCGGATAGCTTGCTTAACTCTACTCTTAGAGTTCAACTAAACAAATTACATTCTAGTAAGCATTCATTTTTCTCAGACAAGAAGTCTTCTTTGATAAGAAATCAAGGGCCAAGATTAAATCATCTTGAAGTATTTATCAACGATCAAAGATTATTTTGACAAGGATCAAAGAAACTAGCAGTTATTTTTCCATTTGGAGGATTTATCTATAAATTATAGAGTAATTGAGTCTCTGGCTAGAAAATTTTTGCTTAAGCAACTTTATAACTATTGTCCCGTTGGGAACTATTTTTTCAATCATAATAAAGGATTTGGGGTGCAATTCAAAGTGTTCTTTCTTATTGATTTGTCGTATGTGCTGACTAAAGGCATCTCTATTTTGTGTTGAATATTGGTAAGATTTGTTTTTTCATTAGATAGAGATAGAACCATACTATTGATAGTTTTGGCCTAAGCTTAGGTGGTTTGGTTTCCTATGTGATCTAACAAATTATTTTGAGATTAATTCATAGTGCTTGCAGGTACTTTAGTCTTTGGTCTCCAAGAACACAAACTTGGGTAATAATCATTGTTGCTTGGATTCCAAATATTTATATGGTGGATTAAATCATCGCTAAAGCTATAGATTACTTTGGAGTTTCTCAACTATTTTTAGTCATTCTTCAAAGGAAAACCTCCACAATGTTTTTCTCAAAAATTTAAAATTTTTAAAACCCTTATATATTTATAGATCTTGTAAATAGTTTTGTAGATCTAACTTGTAAATTATTTTTTCTAACTTGGGTTTTGGGGATTTTTAGTATTTAGTATATATTTGGGGTTGAGGTGTTTTTATTTTCATTTTTTCAGGTTGGATCAAGGAATCAAGTGAGAGAAGAGCTAGATTTAGGCCCTTGAGGGTAAGATCTAGTCTCTATACAATTTTGCAGGGACATTTACTAAAGATTCTACGACAATATTCAGATCCAGAAAAGGAAAAGATTTTTGAGACACGGGTTTTTAGTTTTTGGCCCCCTCTTTCATTTTGGCTTCTGATCTATCATCCAAGCCCATCTTCCCCCACAATTTTACTTCCCTTAACTTTGTTCTCTAATTATTGGCCTCTTTTGCCACAAAATTGACCTAAAACCCTAAACAAGAGTTTTAAAGCTAAATACTTGGTGGTTTTGTAGGATTAAGGTCTCAAACTTCTTATTTTTCAAGCAGCAAAATGATCCCAAAGTTTCATCCCTTTTCAACGATGGGATCTTCAAGGCCTTGGGCCTAGGGTTTGACCTTTAAACCCTTGTTTTTTGCAGTGTTATTACAACAAGCAAATTACTAATAATTAGGACCTAAAATCATAAACAAAATGGTCAAGATCATTTTAAATTGAAAAATCTTCATTTTCACAAATTTTGACCTCTATTTGAGTTTTGACCTAGATCCAACATTTAAGCTTGCTGAATTTTTCTGCATAACTAAATTTTTTTGCAGTTCTGAAATTTCTGAACCAAATACTTAATAAGGGTCAACAACCAAAAATTTTTAATTTCTGAAATATTTTACTATTTTTGGATATATTAGGGCTTGTCTTAAGCATTGTTGGGTTGCTGAGCTATTATTGTTTCAATGTTGTAATAACATATCAGTTCTGAAATATGAATCACGCTCTCTAAATAACTCCAAAAATTATTTTTTTCAAGTCTGGCGAAATTTTCCTATTTTTGAAAATATTGGGCATCTATTTTTGGTTTGATTAGCTTGTTTATCTATAGTTAATTCACTACTATAACAAACATATCAGTTCTGAAAATTATTGAGTCAAACTCTCTAAAAGCCTTAAAATCAAAATTTTCATGTTCTAGTGCATTTTACTATTTTTGGGCTAGAGACCATTTATTTTTGGCAGTTTTATCTTGTTGATATGTCTTTCCCTACTATTGTAAATAAATAAATCAGATCTGAAATTTCAATGAATACATCATCTTAAAGTGATCTAAGCAGGCTGAAGTACATTTCCTGGTCATTGGAATTTCGGTGATTTATGTGTTAGGCAAGTTTCATCATTTGAAGTGGTTTATGCACTTCAGTTAGAACATTGGTAAGATTTGAATTTTTGAAGCAGTATTGCTGGTATAAATATATGATCAACATATTGATTGACTAATTTAAGCATTTGGCATCTTGGGTTACTTCGTATCTTGTGGAATATTGTTGAAATTTACACTAGTATCTCTAAGCATTTTATCTTGTCTAAGATTGCAATTCACCACTGTTAAGTATTCTTAAAATGATTCTAATTAAGTACTTGAACAAATTAAGAAAATCTTAACTTAAGATAAATCTCACTCATAATCTCTTTCACAGGCATACTAGATCTATATTTTCATTAAGAATTAACCTCCTAGCATAAGCTAGCTTGATAGAGGTATAGGACAACCCTTCTTATCTAGCTTGAGGGGCCTCGGTAACTCTTTGGTCTCTGCAGCACTGAAGGCATCGGGTGATAGAAGCCTAATAGAAGGTATCATTAATCAAACCCAAACTTGCTTCTTGTTAGCCTCTTTCCCACAACCTATGTTGGAGCCCTACGTCAAAATAGTTAAAAGAAGGTTGCACTTACACTGACCATTTACCTAAAATTTACCAATGTGAAAATGTCTAACACAAAATTCTACTACAATAATTGATTTATTTCTCCTCCTTATTTTCCACAATAAGTTATTTACAAAATCCTTCAGTAAACATCAAAGTAAATTCTACTATGTTTTCACATAATAGCATAGAGAAAAGAATAGTGAAATACAAGCACAAGAGTCAATCACATCAACACAGTTATTTTTGGACAATAGCCCCTGGAAAAACCAATGCGGGAAAAACAGTGCAACAGATGAGGGTTTATTTATTATTCTTTAACAATAATCTCTTTACAAGAAATGATTTGTAGAACATAGAGAAACCTCTGAGAAAACAACTGAGATAATTTTCCTCCATCCTTTGGAGAAATTTTGACACCCAAGAGACTCTTGTTGCGCTGCCTCTCTGAGTTTTCCCTCTAATGCAATGTGTCCCCTCCTCCCCAGTCTCCAACTGATGTTGATACCATCCTTTTCCTTCACCTTGCAACTCTCCCTCTGAAATCGAACTCTAACTCCTTGAGAATCGATTTCCCTCGGGTTACTTAGTTTTTTCCCTGTGTGTCTCCAAATGACTCTCAAGTCTTCATTTATACTTTTCTTGTTGGGATATCAATGACTGTGATCTAATCTCTAATCAACGACTAAGATTAAATTAGACTTGATTCTCGTCTCTTAGAAGCTTCTCACCCATATTTTCATTAATACCCATTAATATTTTAACTTTCCTAAGTTTAGACATAGGAACCCCATTAAAAATATTAATTACTTTAATAAAATACAATCCGAGTGGAATTTCACCAAACTATTTCCGGGTCTTGGATATCTCATGTGTTCTAGCCCCTCCACAAAATTTTGGAGCTGGAGCACATCTGATGCTACCCAAAAATTAACATTCCCTCTTCGTAAGAAATGTGCTCTAGAAATACTTCCTAGCAGAAGTATCACACTAATCCACGACATCAGTGCTTTGCGATGTTGATGCTCAGTCTGCTGCCACTCATCCACTGTGTTGCATCAACCTGTATTACTACTCATGACACTGCCACTATCACTGCTACATATGTATTGCAGTTCTCTCTTAAGAACTGCACTATCTGTTTCTGCTACTGAAACAGACTCTTAATCATCCCCATCTTCTCCCTGAAACAAACAAACTTTGTTCTTCCTAGAGCCTTGGTGAGAATGTCTGCCACCTATTCTCCTATCGTAGTGTACTATAACTATACTGCACCTTGTTGGACATAGTGATTGATAAATTGACACCTTATGTCAATGTGCTTCAACCGATCATGAGAGACTGGATTCTCAGAGAGTTTGATGCAACTTTGATTATCACACATAATATTGGTCGCTTCCATCCTTCGTCTGAATAGATTCACTAGTAACTTTCTAAGCCATATGGCTTCACATGATTTTGTGCTAGCTGCCATATATTTAGCTTCATATCAGTTCATAGCTACAGACATTTGTTTCATACTACACTAGGAGGTCATTCCTGATCCAATGTTGAAATAGTACCCAGTGGTACTTTTCTGATCTATTGAACTTCCAACCCAATCTGCGTCAGTGAACCCACTTAGCCTGATATCATTGCCTTCGTTGTACATTAATCCATGCTCTATTGTTCCTTGTATGTATCTAAGAACATGCTTGGCTGCTACCGAGTGTGCCCTCTTCGGTTCCACCATGAACTGACTGAGGGTGTTGACAGCGTAACAAATGTTTGGCCTAGTATTCACGAGATACATCAGGTATCCTATGAGTTGTCTGTGCAAGGTGGGATCTACTTCTTTATCTTCAGATGCATCAATCTTCTTCCATTTGATAATCGTTGGAGTAGCAATGGGTCTACAATCCAGCATCCTGAACCTTTTTAAAATTTTTGTAGTGTATCTCCCTTTTCCAAGGAAAATTCCACCCTTCTGCTACCAAACTTCCAACCCAAGAAAATAATGCATCCATCCCAAATCCTTCATGTCAAATTTTGTAGCTAGGTTTTCCTTGCAATCTTTGATGAGCCTAGATGAACCTGTCAGGAAAAGGTCATCCACATATAACACCAAAATTAGAGGCTCATTCTTTACAACTAGATAGTAGAGGTTGGGATCTTCATCACTTTTGACGAATCCCATTTTTTTCAAGTAACCATCAATTCGACCGTACCATGCTCTAGGCACTTGTTTAAGCCCATACAAGGCTTTCTTCAACCTACATACATGAGTTTTCTTATCATGTGTCTCAAAACCCTCTGGTTATTCAATGTATACTTATTCTTCTATCACCCCATTCAAGAACGCAGTCTTGACGTCCATCTGGTGAATCTCCCACCCCATCTGTGCTGCAAGGGATATCACGGATCTAATAGAAGTATACCTGGCTATTGGGGCAAAGGTTTCTTTGTAGTCTATCCTTTCCTTCTGAGCATACCCCTTAGCCACAAACCTGGGTTTGTATTTTTTCACACTGCCATCTACAACATATTTGACCTTGTAGATCCATCTCAAACCTATAATTGATCTATCCTAAGGCCTAGGTACCACTTCCCAGACATCATTGGTCATTATGGAACTGTATTCCTCCACCATAACATCTACCCATACTTGACACTGAATGGCCTCCTGAAAACTAGAGGTTTCTCCAACTGGAGCCACCAAAGCTTGGTATCTATCTTGTTGCCTATGCTCCCTTTTCTCGTTCCTATAAGCTTTTTGAAATCCTTTGCCTCCCATAGTATCTATTGTTCAATTGTGTTCTCCATAACAACATTGATCCCTTCTTATATCTTCATGTTGGGACTCCAACAACCAATATTAAATCTTAATTAATTGCTCAAATCATTCCTGGATCAATCCATGTGAGTTTCTAGAGAATTCTCACCTTGAATTAATTAATTCTGATTAATTAACGAGTGTTGCTAAGTTTAGATCTAAGAAACATTAAACAATAGGCTAATAATTTAACTAAGCCATCTCTAGGTTTAATTTCTAGAAACGATTTTTAAGCTATGGATCCTTCATGATTTCTAGCCTCTCCACCAAGTTTCGTGACTAAAACACATTCGATGCTACAAAAACTAACAAACTATACCCCTTAACAAATGAATTTCTCCTCTTTACACCTATCGCATCAAATCCTAAGGAATAAAGTAATAGTAAATGGGAATTAAAGCATAGAAGAAGGGTTTTCCTCTCTACTATTCCTTTTAGGGTATAATTTAATATAAATTCACCATGTGTCACCTTCTCCTTTTGGAAGCTCTTCCAAATATGCCACTTTTTCCTTGAACGATGTGTAATTCCTCACAAGGACCCCATTTATCATGCTTGAAATGTCCATTTTAAGAGGACATCTCTACTTGGAATGGTACTTTTTATTAATTAAACGAATGTCCCCTAAAATTAAATCACTAGTATATCTATGAACACATTCCAAAAATCATATAAGTGATTAGTGTGTTTAATGAGCTTCTTTAAATAAAGCATGAGATGAAAAGTAAGATTGAGTTTCTTACCATTTTAGCATATAAAATCAAACCATCATATGATCTAGAAGATTGTAATATGAAGGAGAAACCAACAAGTTATGTTATACATGAACATCACTACTTAACTCTACCACATTGATGCAAATAACTATTTGATAATCCCATTAAGATGCTTTGTCAATTACTAGCTCAAAACCACCCATCATATGATGCAGTAACTGAATGAAAGAGATTAACATTTACCATCAAAAGTAATATAATGTCCCCACTAATTAATTTTTCTAAGTGAGTCCCAATGTTTTGAAATTTTGGATTTCTGAGTTGGGAGGAAGGAGAAATCTATTTTCTGGTAGGTTGTGGGGGTTGCAAATAGGGAATTCACACCCCCTAAGGAGAAATGTGCACTTGGGGAAGGGGAGAGAGAAGAGGGGAGGTGTGCTAGTGGAGAAAGGGACCCATAAGAATAGACAAAGAGGTAGCAAGCATAAATAGAGAAGGGAGCCTTCATTTGGAGTCTTTTGTCATTTCAACTTCAGAGTATCAGTTTTCTTGCAATTGTTTGGCTCAAGACAACCAATGTTTTCTAGCACAAGGATTCCCAAGCAGGAATCCAACCCTTTCTCTGGAGAACCTTGAGTGTCTACTTAATAGGGAGGAAGGAGACCATTTTGGGCTCTTTTCAAGAAAATTCATTCATACTCCAACAAGTAGTGCACATTTTCTGTGCGCACAAAAGACAAATCATGCATAGTAAATTTGAGCTGGAGAAAGGGATGTTTGTTCTGAGAATTTCTACCTTGCAAGAAGGTTTTCCTTTGATTTTTGAAATTTTAGGAATGGAGCTATTAGGAGGGCATATTTTCTATATTTATGGCCTGCACAGAGGGTCACTAGCTGGGATTGCACAGAGGTTGTGGAGCAAGGATAATTGGAGTGATAAGGGATATATGACTAAGTGAATTTATGAGGAATTTGGAGGAGTTGTGGAGGGAGTTTGAGGGGAAATTTGGGAGCATCCTACATTATCTCTCTCAGTAGTGCATACAGGAGCACATATTGGGCAACTTGCATAAATTAGGGACTTCTGGCACTGTTGGAATCTGATCAAACCCATTTTGGGATTTTGTGGGTCTATAAAGGGGAGGCTATAATTAATTTCCCAAAATTTTCTAAGCCATCTAGAGGGTTGAAACACCTATTCTTTCGAGTTAACGGCAGGAGAAAACCTTAGCATCAGGGTGTAGTTCATGTGGGAGAGATTTACCAACTCCTTGAGCAATTTTTGACACCTAGGTTTTTCCATAAGCTTGCAATAGCAAACCCAGTTTCCTCTATCCTCATTGTTGTACTCATATTTACCAATATGAATACAATGGCATAAATATTTTTCTCATATTTCTTATGTTAATGATTATGGTGGTGTTTTTCTAAATTTTGTAGTTGTAGGTAGTTCATTGCTTCTGCTATTTGTTGTATTTTCCTATTAGGAATATTATAGGGGTATCAGAGCATGTTATCGACCAACTGTAGGCATAGGAATAGGTAATTCCATGCCACTTTGGGAGAGTAGTCTATTATAAGGGCGAACATAAAGGTAGAAGAGGAGTTCATAGTAGAGAACACAAATCTAATCCCTTTTTAGATACAGAGACTGAAAGCACTAGAGAGGGTGACGATTAGGTGGAGGATCAAATGGAGCATAATGATGGTCCTGACCAAGGTAGCAACAAAGTAAATAATGAATCCTTAGAAGAGTTGGTGAGAAAAAATAGGGAAGTGATCAATGGAGTGACTAGAATGATGGGTTTACTCACACAAAATTAGTAGCCTCTCACCAATCAAGGAGATGGGGTTTCCAAAGTTGGGGAAGGGATCCATACACAAGAACATACAAACCAACAACCCCATACACCTTTACGTGGGAAATTCAAGTGGCCTAAAATGCCTTAGTTCACGAATGAAATGGAGAGACGAGAAGAACCAGATATTTTGGATGACTTGGTGATCTCTTTTGCTATAGGGGTTGAAGAGTACAAGGGTTTGGACCCCAAGATTTACAGATCCCCTCACTTGCAAATTTTACTCACCTGAGGTAGAGCAAGCACAGAAGTGGGCCATGACCATCACATAGAGGTGGCCAACAGGCTTAGAACCATGACATACAGAAGTTGGTAGGGAAGGCCACAATTCTAAGCTATGATGGATCATCCTGAATTCAGTCATGGCATGGTTGCAGAAGCTCGACACTTATCTACACTTGAACCCCATGCAAGAGGTCGACGCTATTCAATTTTCTACACTACATCTAGATGGAGAGGCACAAGAGTGTTGTTGCTATGGGTTGGTTACAAACATCACATCACATCCTACACTACATTTACGAGGAGGCTAATTGAGCAATTTGATCAGAAGGACCTTAAGCTACACTTTCAGGAGTTGGCTAACTTGAGAAAAACTAGTAGTGTTGAGACATACATGACTAACTTCCAGAGACTAGCAGTGATGATCTCTCACATTTCATATGCACAGTTGATTATGTCGTTCATTGAAGGCCTGGCAAAGCCTTTGCATGGCTTGGTGAGAGCATACAGGCCCACATGTTTGTAGGATGCCGTTGGCCGGACATGAGACATGATTGACGTGGTCCCAAAGACCAAAGCTCCAACACCATCTTGATAAGGACATTGGGCCTCCTCAGAAGGAGTGGACTGGGCATGGACAAGTGGATGATGAGTCTAGGAGAGATCTCTGAAGGAGAAAGTTATGCTTCACATGCCAGGAGTCGTGGACACCGGGGAATAAGTGTACCAAGGAAAATTCCCACTATATAGAGGTGTTCTCAGACAGTGAGTCAAAGGAGGATGATCAGGGGTTGGTAGGAGGAGAGGAGGAGAACCATGACGATGAGGCAAAGCCATCTTTCCAGGGGATCAAGGAGGAATTATAGCCTCATTAAGGGGAGTTCTGAAGTCCTTGACACTTGGGGCCAAAGGCACAGTTGAGGGGCAACATGTCACTGCTCTAATAGAAAATGGAGCCAGCCATAACTTCATTGATGCACAACTGGTAGAGAGGCATGGAATGCAGACACACACTTTTTAGGGGCTTTTTGTCTTGGTGCCTGGGGACTAGACCTTGCACTGTACCTGCTATGTTCCCAAGATGACATTGAAGATGGGGACTATTCAATGACTGATCATTTCTTTGTGGTGGATATACTAGATACCAATGTGGTGTTGGGCATATTAACCACCACCATTGGGTGAACCCTATAAGAGAAATTTTCTCCTATGGTTTGTCTTCAGCTGGAATCCAATAAATAACTTGATGTGCCACCATTTTATGCCACATGAACCAGCCATTATGTTCCCTCACCCATATGTTATGATCGTATGTTTGAAGGTGGGCCTTCTAACGTTGAAAGGTATGAATTTTCATCATGTGATTGGTTGTTTATTATTTCTTTTCTTGGGTACATTTGGACATGGATTAGTGGGCACATTCTGTGGAAATAATGGGCTTGGAATGTACCCTTGTTCATTTGTTTCAACCTGGGGGTTAATCATGTATCTTAGTCCCATGAGATCTCCTCTATTGGCTACTAGCTTCAAGAATAAACTACATGGGAAACCCTAATTTTCTCGACACCATATACTTCATTCCCCTCTGCTCGCTACAAGCCCTTTCCACATTTTTCCCATCTGGGTCCACAAGGCATTAGCTTCCCCCTCCCCTTTTCCACACTTTGGGTATGGTCTGGAATGATGCCTCAGAAGTTGATGCGACTAGAAAGAAAGATAAAAGCATAATTTGGCCACTTACAATAAGAAGTGTACCAAAAAATGTAAAATATGGTTGGGACATAAAAATTTAGCATGCAGACAAAATTTAAACATGGGCTCTACCTCTTATCACTATGGCCATCACACTTATTCCTAGGGCCCTTATGAGTGCCCCCTACATAATTAAGGAATCCATGATTGTCCCTACCCCTTGTGGGAAATAAAATGCCCAACCTTAAGGGGGTAGTGACTACTAAATCATACACATCATGCTCTCATCCCCTAGAGCCCTAAGTAGTGAAAGAAAGAAAAATCAATAAAAGGCAAAACACATATGAAGAAAGGTGGAAAAACAAAGGTCGAGGTAACTTATGTACCACGATTGCTCATTTCTACATCCATAAACCTAATGTGATGAACTATCCAGTGAAATATCTATGATAATTTACAAATCATATTGATATGGAAGTGGGTTTCTTAAGGTATACTGTGGGCATTTGAAGGGCACCTAGATCAGTTGGGTCAAAAGTCATAAAACCCTAATCATGGCCAATGAATTTGTAATAACCCTCGTGATCCTGTAATGGAGAGGTTTTCAAAACTAGAACAAGTCACAGATATAAATTGTAATGTAAATCGAGAAGAAATGGAGAACTAGCTAAACAAAAGACATGAAAAAAATCAACCCAAAAATGATCCATCATCAATACATAATGTTTGAGAAAAAAAGACGAAAAGATAATGAATAAATACAATAAATGAAAGAGAAGGAAAAGAAAACGAAAATCGACCAAAAA
Organism: Pinus taeda; assembly: GCA_000404065.3. Classification (NCBI taxonomy): domain Eukaryota; kingdom Viridiplantae; phylum Streptophyta; class Pinopsida; order Pinales; family Pinaceae; genus Pinus; species Pinus taeda. The sequence goes on from APFE031697875.1 coordinate 93,990, forward strand.
AAACCAACCCTAAAAACTAAAAACAACAGATAAAGAAGATTTAAAAAGAATAATAATATTATAGTATGTTTATACAATAAATTATATATTGTTTTAAGTAATACAAAAATATCCATATGTAGTATATACCTAATAGATTAATGTATTAATTATATAATAAATTGATATTCAAGCAATAATATATTACTATAATATAGTATATTAATTTATTAATGAAATATATTCATAAATAAATATATTAATATGATCAATACGATTAATACGATTAATTTATTAGAAGTGATAAACTAGTACTTTAGATAATATTAATAAGTTAATAATATACTATAGGTTAGCATATTAATATTAATGAATTAAAATTTATGCAACGCAATGAATTGTATAATATTGTAGAAAATTTAATGTGTTAATATATTAATACACTGAAACCAAGCTACTAATGTATTAATATCGATGTAATATATAACTTTATCATGGACATATATTAATAGATTATTTTATTAATATTAATATACTATACTAATAAATTAGTATATTAACATTTACGTATTAATAAAATACGATAATATATTAATATAATCATGTAATATGTTAAATTCATACTACAATTATTATTAAAATAAAATTATTAGGTATTGTTAAGTCTAGAGATGATAGATGAGGGGAGCTAGTTTTTACTAATCTCAAGTCCATCATCATGATTGAGGTTGCTAGAATGTTTTAATATCTCTATTGTTAGGTCCATACTATTAGTGTAACCCCTATTGTTATTAGGCAATCCCCTTTTTATATTGTTGTATCCTTGTAGTTTTTATATTGTTATTATTGTGCCCCATAGAAACCCACTATTGTTATTGTTGTGCCCTTACATTATTATTGTTATGTCGGCTTTGATTATATTATGACCCCTTAGACTCCTATATATAGAAATGAGGTCTTGTCATTTGTATCATCCAAGAATTGTTCATTTGTGTAATGTAAAAGAGGTTTCCCCCTTGAAGAGGCTTGTTTCTAAGGCACTGATCTATCTTTTCTATCTTTTTGCGAGTTGGTTTCATAACATTTGGCATCATAGCTTTGGATTTTAGGATTTCGCTGCTCCAAAGTAGTTATTGTGGCATTTTCACTATAACTTTTTCTCTACAAAGTTTCAGAAGCTAAACGATAAACCCATTTGAGCCGAAATCGTTTTAAACCTTAAGCACAAATTTCCGATCATGTCACGCTATATTTTAGGAGATATTCTATGCATTATCATGAATGTAAACTCCAAAACAATTGTTCGCCAAACACCACAAACCCACACCAATCTCTTGTCGAGTCTACACAATACCCTTTTATATATGGGCTTCCCAATTTAAAATATTACAAAAGTAACATTACTATCATTAAGTTTGGAAAACAATTAAATCATTTAATGAACATATTTATCTCTAACTAACTTGATTTTGAAACAATTAACACATTGGTCTCAAGGCCTAGCGAATTTGTTGGATGTGATTTTGTGTTGAAATACTGATTGGTTAGAAGGCATTCTACTTATAATACAAAAGACCTAATACTTATAATACATAAAATGATGTTCTATATTTTTTATCCATTGGAATTTATATTTCCTTTATTTTAAAACTTTTATGATTAAATTAATATTAAAATAATAATATTTCAAATTTTAAGGTGGATCAATACTCTTCTCTCTCTCTCTCTCTATAATATATATATATTATATTTATAAATATATATTTAATTTACATTAGTTGATATTAATATATATTGTTGACTTAATATATATATTCGTTATAATATTCCGTTATTATTTACTTTTAATTAATTTTATAATTTTATCATTATTGAAAGTACTTTTTACCATTGATCATGACATCAAAATATTTTACTTAAGCTAAGCGGCAAGGAATGTTAGTGAAATTAGTTTATATTATGCGCATTTTTCAACTTTCTTAACGCATCATCTTAGCCTAATATTTTGAAGCCAATTAAAAAGGAGTATAATTATTAGCTACAAACAAAACTATGGTCATTAAAAAGGGGTATAACTATTTGTTACAAACAAAACCATGATGATGGTCATGGAGAACTATGGTCATTAAAAATGGGTATAATTACTAGTTATAAACAAAACTATAACACCAACTGCGGGTTCATAATTTATCCATTAACCATCATTAAAATTACATATGACTCTTAAAAAGGGCATATCCTAATCAATATTAGATATTAAATAATTTTTTGTTAAAAAAATTAATATATCAATCAATTTCTTATTTACAAGTATATATTTACATTAATTTAATTCAATCCATTTGTATTTATATCTCTATTTAGTTGTTAATATTTAATATATTAATTAATTCAATTTAATAGTATAGGTTTAAGTTAAGATATTAAATGTTTGATCTTATAAAGAAAAACAATTATCATAGCAGTGATTGTCTCTATTGATAGTAAATTTGA
>APFE031697882.1:0-19296 GCA_000404065.3 Pinus taeda
TAAGGAAAATTCACCCAAATTTGGAAAGCCAGATTAAGACGGAGCTTAATAAACTCCTTAAAGCCAAGATTATCTTTCCAGTCCGACATTCCAATTGGGTCTCTAATATGGTGCCTGTCAGGAAAAAGAATGGTGACATTCGAATTTGTATTGATTTCAGGAATCTAAACAGAGCAAGTTTGAAAGACAATTTCCCATTGCCTACTATGGAGCAAGTACTCCAATCAGTAGCGGGTTTTGAATTGATGTCTTTTCTAGATGGTTTTTCAAGATACAACCAGGTTATGGTTCACCCGGATGACCAGCTTAAAACTACATTTAGAACAAAATGGGGTACATACGCTTATCAAAAGATGCCTTTTGGACTTATAAATGCATTGGGAAGCGACTTTTCCAATAAGGGAGGGGGAAGAGCTGATGGGATATTGCTGTTTAGGGGATTGATAATATAGGGAACAGTGGTGTGTCCTCCGCTAGATGGACATAACTGTATTTTCTAAAGAGAGGTCTATCATTTACATGACTTTAAAACCAGAATCTTTCAAAGTGTAAAAGTAATGGAAATTCTCTTAACCCAAAAAATAATTTTTTCGCTCTCGGATCAAGGGAACTCCTAGGTTTTGTAGTTTCTAGGGATGGCATTTATATTGATCCTGATCGAATCAAAGAGATTTCTGAGATCCCATTCCCACATAATAAAAAATCGATGCAGTCATTCCTTGGCCAGATTAATTTTGTTAAAAGATTTGTACCTGATTTTTCTCAAATTATTTTGCCCCTTCAGGCAATGATTAGGAAAAATGCAGTCTTTAAGTGGGGATCAATAGAAAAAGAAGCTTTTGATTTGATAAAGCAATCCATTATCAACGCCCCCTCCTTAATTACTCCAAATTTCTCTAATCCTTTCACCTTGTATACTATCGCATCTAATTCTTCATATGCAGCGGTACTTACCCAACTAAATGATCGCAATTTGGAGGCACCTATCTCATTTTTTAGCTCAAATCTTCAGGGTGTCGAATTGAATTATTCTGATGTAGAAAAACAAGCCTTTGCTGTGTTTAAAGCAGTTAAACATTATAGACCCTTCCTCCTAAAAACCCACACAAAAGTGATAGTTCCTTTCCCAGCTGTTAGGCAACTATTATTACAAAAAGAATTGGGTGAAAAAAGAGCAAACTGGGTTACAGCGCTTCAAGAATATGACTTAGAGATTAGACCAGCAAAGATTGTTAGGGGCCAAGGTTTTTGCAGGATACAGGCAGGAGCTTCCAACATTCCTGAATCAAGCGACACTAGTCCAACTGAAGAAATCAATCAGGTAAATGTCACTGATTCTCAATCTCAATATGCAGATTTGATATTTTATTTAAAAAATGGTCATGCTCCTCCTCATTTATCTTACAAAAACAAAAGAGCCATCAGGTTAAAAGCAAAAACCTTTACAATTATTGATGATGTACTCTTTAAGAGAAATTATGATTCTATTTTGCTGAGATGCCTCGAGAAAACTGAAGCTCAAAAAGTGTTGCAGGAGTTACATGATGGACCAGTAGGAGGACATTTTGGAGCTAACACAACAGCTCACAAGATTATTCATGCTGGATACTATTGGCCAACTCTTTTTAGAGACACCCATGAGTATGTAAGGAAATGCCTCAACTGCCAAACTGCTGGTGGAAGACAACGAAAATCAGCTTTCCCTTTATAGCCAGTTAACATTGAACAACCCTTTGATCAATGGGGATTGGATATCATAGGGGAAATTAATCCACCTTCTTCCAAGCAGCATAGGTACATTCTCACTGCTACTGACTATTTCACTAAGTGGGTTGAGGTAGTCCCTTTGAAGTCAACAAATTCTGAAGCAATCATTGAATTCATTGATCAATTCATCATTACCAGGTTTGGTGTCCCAACTGCTCTTGTATTTGATAATTCTTCCTATTTCACAGGCAATTCTATGATTGATTTTTCTATAAAAAGAGGATTTAAGTTAAAATATTCTACTAATTACTATCCTCAGGGTAATGGTTTGGCAGAATCAACTAACAAGAATCTGATCAAAATTATCAAACGAACTATAGAGCAAAATCATAGGAATTGGCATAAATCCTTAGTCTTTGCATTATGGGCTGATAGGATAACACAGAAGGCTTCCATAGGAACCTCTCCGTTCAATCTTGTATATGGAAAGGAAGCAATATTGCCTACAAATCTCGTTCTACCATCTTTAGCCCTAGTACAATTCATTGAAGAAGCTCCCTCCTCTTCTATTCAGCTTAGATATGATCAAATCCTAAAACTAGAAGAAGAGAGAGAAAAGGCCAAGGATACCCATGCCAAACACCAGCAAATCATCAAAGCAGCTTTTGATTCAGCTTCATCAGGGTCAAAACAATTCCAAGTTGGCGATCTAGTTCTGAAATGGGATAAAGCCCATGAGGACAAAGGCAAACACACCAATTTCCAAAAGTTGTGGCTGACCATTTCAGATTTGTGAGAAAATAGGCCATTCAACCTTTCTATTGCAAGATTTAACAGGTTTGAGGGAGTCTCTCCCTATAAATGGCCTTATCCTGAAAAAGTTCTTCAATTGAGAAGGTGACCCCTTCTCCCTTTTTGTTTCCATAGAATTTTTCTTAGTTTGTAGGTTTTAGGAAATAAAGTTTAAAGGCATATTCCATTGACCTTTCACTATATTTGAAAAGGTTGTCTCATAGAAATATCATAAATATTTGCTTTCAAGTAATAGAACTTTGAACCAAAAAGGACAATTTTGGGAAATTAGGTATCATTGTATTCTGAAATCACAAATTAAATTTGATAAACTCCTCCTTAGAGCATAAGAGTAATGAGAGTTATTTTCTGTTTTCAAATTGGTCCCAAAAGGTTATTAATATTAGAAATGGAAGTCAATTCAATGTCAGTATCTTCAACTCTTAACCTGTCATCCATCAATTATCAAAGAAGTAATTGTCCACCCCATTCATTAAAGATGATGATTTTGCAGAGTGTAATTCTAAAATATAAAGATATTAAAGATAAGAGGTCTTATTACAAGCCTGCTTACCATGTTCATAGGGAAATAGCTTAACTGACATTACCAATACTGGCTACCAAAACAGGGTAATGGCTTGAAATTTCAAGACAAGGAGTCTCATCACGAGCTAGCTTGTTCAGTTAAACTACTACCAGTGAGTGGCATTGTCAATAGCGGGCCATCAAACCAGGACAATGACTTTTTATCCTGTCAAATGACAGAAAAAAGAAAGATGAATAAAATATGAAAGCATGTCTTGAATTCATTCTGATAATCATACTCTTAATTGGATGGGACAATGGACAATTACATGGTTAAAAGGGATCCCTGTCGAGACTATAAACGTTTGCTGGCAGCAGAGGCTCTACCTATGACAGGCGAGTTTACTCTAAAAGCTGATTTGGAAGGATGTTTCTATTTTTATCATTATAAACCAACAAAGGCCTATTTGAAACTTAAAATATATCAATTTTAAATTAGAAAAAGGAGGAAGTTAGCAAAATTACTTTTATGATATTCAGAATGCATAAATACCTAGTTATATCAGAATTTTTCTTTATAATTGGAACTCTATTTTCAAAAAGTTTTAAAGTATTTTTGATTTTCCCAGAGATAACTGGTTCTTCTAGTGAATCGCCAATTGTTGTGCTTTGCAAACAACCTCCCATTTCATATTATTTTTATTCACAACATCATTAAAATATGAAATGGGTCCCTTTAGAAATAAAATTGATATCAAAACTTTTACTTTCGAAAGACCCGATAATCAAAAGGAGCGCTTTACTTTACGCATAAACCTTTAAAAGCAATATTCATTTAATAGCTGAAATAAAGCGAATATATGGTTTTTGCGATAAAGCGATCGAAAGATCGCATATCGCAAAAAACATAAACAATACACCAAATGACATATGGCCTTCCCCCGATGCGATAAAGCTATCGGCGATATCGCAATCGGCAATCCCCTTATGAGCACCACTAATACACCGCATGGTAAAGCCCCGATGCGATAAAGCTATCGGCGATATCGCAATCAGCCCCGATCCTCTATTTTTGTAACATATGCACATATGCCTTTTCGCCAATGCAATTTCGCAATCAGCAATCGGCGATCCTCTTGTCTCGTCCTTAATGCATAAATGCCTTTCGCCGATGCGATATCGCAATCAGCGATCGGCGATATTCAAATCACTATTAAAGCCATTCATGCGCTCCCTTCCGATGCGATGCGATAAGGCACGGTTCTCAATGCAAAAGCCATTAAAGTGATTGGAGAGCCCAATTTATTGATAATTAAGGCATAATCACTCCCGCTCGGCCGCCCATATGCCCGTTGCATGCTTTAAGAGATTTTCAACCAAATTTGGGAATAATGGGCATTTATAAGGTGGCAGGCCCTATACGGTTACTTAATGAATCCCTGTCCTGAGATCTGCCTATAGATCGTCTCCGCGCCGTTTGATAAAAACAGAATATATTAATGTTCATATTTTACATTTTGCTATCAACTCTGAGTTTTACTGTTATCTCTGTGTTATGCCGAATTCTCTTCTCTGCGCAGAATACAATTCTACAAAAGGATTCAGACATGATGGGTAAAAAGTCCAAGAAGGTTGCAGGTGCTTCAAATCCACCAGCTGCAGGGCAATCAGCACTAAATAGCAAAAAAGGCTTAATATCCGACACAACATGCGCAGGCCTAGCCAGGACAACTTGGCAAGGAACTTATGATTTGATAGAAGCGGAAATTCCTTCCTCCATAGAATTGCAGCAAGGGAGAAAATTCTCCCGTATACTGATGTTGTCAAATGGGCAATTGAAGAAATCCCCATCACTGATAGAACTTTCATCACAAAGGATGGGAGAATTTTTGGGTCATTTAAGCCTGAAGATCTAAGGCAAATGTATCATTTGCCTAAGCCGGAGAAGATATATAATAGCGCCTTTCTGAAACAATTTGCAAGCGAATACAAGATCGAGTCTGAACCTATCAAGGAATGGAGGCAGAATCCAAATAAACACAAACATGAAGCCTCCGGTAAGTACTCAGTCGCCTCTTTGTGTTATCCTTATTGCTATGCCGGTATAATGATGTGTAGATTGTGGGCTTTGCATGACTCAGCCGTTTTTACCATTGAAATGGTTCCTCTCATGGAAGCGGCAGTAAACAGCACTATTATGGATTGGGCCACTATTCTTTCGGATAAGTTAGCATTAGTTGTTAGTGACTTTAGGAATAAAACTAGAGTCACTGAGAGGAAAATTCCCCCGTTCTACTACAGTGCATATATCTTGGATACTTTGTGTTTTAATTCTGAATTCCCTATTCTTGGCTGGAGGTGGACTGTATAGGACCCCTCGCCCATTCATATTTATCATCGCAAGATGTGGAAAACATCTTATAAAAACCACATGTATCAGATTTGCAATGGTTTCATGGTTCCTGTATATTATGCAATTTTTGATAAGCCTATTTCGAGGATATCCTACCTAGCCTCTTTTGATTTTCCTGCGGTGGGTAGTTGGTTTGGAGAGGAATATTTCACTTATATTAGAGTCTTTGGAAGCCAAGCCAACCCTCATGTCCTTCCTTTATATGTCCCTGATAAACTGTTAGCAAGGGAGATTGCTTACCAAATTATAGCGGAAAGCACCACCCAGACTCTTAAAAAGGAGAAGAAAAGGGGATGGCCTACTTTTCCCTTCAGATGTGGAGTCTTCACCCTGCATGATTTAAAACATGCGGAAAAGGAGGCCAAGAAGATGCAAGCTCTAAATCTTGCCACAATTCCAAACAGAGCATTTGACCCAAAGCGAACTGCATATGCCGCTTTGGAACATGCCAAATTAGCGACATTTGATCATAAGGAAGATATGTTCGATGATGTTTTCTCTGCAGCCGAATTGATATTTCAAGCAAAACAGCTCGCTAAGATGCGATACAATGATGAAAATTTAGTTGAGTTTAATAAACTCAGGGAGGAGAGGTTGCGAACTCTGCCTCTAGATTTATTAATCCCAACCAAAGCAACATCATCAAGCGAGCCTGGCCAACAACAGACAAAGGAACCTCCTGATACAGCAAAGACCAATAATAAAGAGCAGGAGGAGCAACAAAAGAAATATCGAGAAGAGAAGCTGAAGAAAGAACAACAAGCACGCTTAAGAAAAGAACAACAAGAGCGCTTAAGGAAAGAGCAGGAGGAGCGCTTGAGGAAAGAGCAAGAAGAGTGCTCAAAGAAAGAAGAGGAAGATAGGCAGCACAAAGAGCACGAGGACAACCAGCAAAGGGAGCAGGCAGAGATGCGGCAGAAGGAACAGGAGCAGCAAGAGAAGGAAAAACAAGAACAACTGCTAAAGGAGTCCCAGTCTAAACAAACCACCACCGATACTAATAAAGGTGTTGTCACAGACCCTGAATTGCAAAAGGAATGGCAGCATTTCAGCACCATTATCGGTGGAGGTAAAGACTCACAGAGTACGGATACTCCTAAAAGTAGCAGTGTACAGGATAAAACCTCATCTCAGGCTTTGAGCGGAACCAGCGGCCCACCAAAAACAAAGGATGTGGAAATAATTCCGAAAGGTCCTAGCCACCAAGTCACTCTACAAGTGGAAGATATTCCTCCTTTGAATGTCTTCTACAGCCCAAAGCATAGAGCCGTGGTAAAGCGATCGAGAAAGAGACAAAGCTTGATCAACCTTCCATCTTTCCCGAACAAACAGTCATGGGCAATGTAGTGTGGAAGGAGAAACTGGATCCCTCCGATGATCTAACCAAACTGTCACAGTATGTTGGAGCTTATTCAGCTGCTACTATCGACAAGGCATCGGAGGTAAGTCTTTTATTAAAGACTAAAGACCAGGAAATTTCCACTTTGCAAAAAGAGTTGGCAGATATAAAACAAAGGGTAACACAAGCCAAGGAAAAATTAGCAGAACAACAACAAATAAATAGCCAATTGGCTAAGCAATGGGAGGAGGAGAAACAGAACATCAATCAGGCAGCAATCCAAAAACATAATGAGTTGAAGGAGGCTTTGGAGCAATTAAAAGCGGCGAATGAGCAATTATTAAAGACCAAGGATGAGCATATCGCCCAGATTACAGCACAGCTGGATAATGTTAAAGGAGACTCGCAGATAATGGAATTTAGAAAAGAGGCAATGTTAATGAACAATGCACTTATAGCACAAGTTAAACTATTGGCTCAATACCTCTCTCAAGCGGAACCACTCTGCGAGTTAACTACAACTGTGAATGAGCAGGTAGAAAAGGCAAGAGATGAATTGAATCAAGCCGATGAAGCCATCACAACACACCTTGAATGGCAAGATTCAAAGTCGGGAAAAGACTCCAATTTGCCAAGAATACTTGAGGTTCATAAGGACATATTATTCACAGAGTGGCATACACAGGTATTGAAGGCAGAAAGGGCAGCTTCAAGGTGAAAATTGACTTCTAACAATTTGATTGATCTAGTTAATGATACACTCTGCATAGCAAACATTGTTTCCCAGTGTACACCCGAAAAGGTAACTACAGCAAATACATTGGAACAAACATGTTATCCAGAGTTAGAAAACAGAGGAAGGTTAATCGCCGGGGTTAACAGTTTAAGCATAGAAACATATTGGCATTTCGTTATCAAACCTCATGAACAAAGAGCCGCCCTCAAATGCTTAACCGATGCCGTTCAATGTATGATCCCTGACATCCAAGATGCCACCTTTGCCGCCCAGCTCAGTTCACGGATCAACAAACCTCCTGAGATTGAGCCAATGCTTGCCATCAATCAACTGAGGTTCAAAGATAAACAGCCGACAGAATGAGTCATCCTCCAGCTCCTCAGATCGCCAGGGGAAATAGCAACAAGAAGTTATTGATATCAGAATAATTAGCATTTCTGTTTTGTAGATATTTAGATTAGTTTAGTATTTATACACCCTTTCATGTCTTTAGAAAGGGTCGTAAAAATTCTGTAATAGACTTAACAGACTGAAGTTTGCACTATTGTGCTTCAGCCTTTATTCTTTTATGAAACTCGGCCAGTTTCTTTCACTTTAATGGAGAAATTGCTTGATTCAATTGTGCACTATTGTCGTTGATTGAGGAATGCTTATGTGTTAAAGGAAAAGCCATACATAGCGATTGATATTTGAGATCGACCTAAAGCTCAAATGGTACTTTTATCTTTGTCTGAAGTCATTCTTTGTATATGAATTGTTATGTTATTATCTTGCTATCGTTAATTGTATGCATGCGCTATAACGACTAATCTTGTTCATTCCACTATTGGATGTTTATATGATATGCCTTTACTTTCAATCATGTATATGTTAATGATATAGATGTGTAAAGTGTAGTAATATCGCTTTAAATCGCTGCGCTTAACTATTTAAGCACATCAATCATAAATAATTCAATATCTATGTCTTAAGGATACAGACATCTATATGTTTATCTTTCAGATATAGAGCATCAAAAGCTACACTTTAGAGCTTAAATAGATTCCCGGGATAGTTCCATTTATTTATATTTTGTTAAATGTATTAGTCTTTCGCCTATCACTAGTGTTACTTATAAAACATTCACTCATCCCACTTTATCTATTTCTGGGAAACTGGTCCCATTATCCCCAGTCGGAGCCACTATACCAAACGGAAAAGGAGCTGTACTAAGGTCTGGACTGGGTGATTTCCCCAATGTTGTTGCAGCGATTTTCGAGGCCTCAACAGAACCCTAACTTCCTCAGATCATATCTCCAAAAATATAGCGAGACAAGCTTTGAAATTTAGAACTGAGGTTCAACACGATTTCATCTCAAATGGGTTTTTTTTCACTTCTGAAACGTCGCAGAAAAAACGTTATAGTGAAAATTCCGCGATGACCTATTTGGAGCAACGAAACCCTAAAATCCAAAGCTCTCATACCAAATGTTATGGAACCAGCTCACAAAAAGATAGAAAATATAGATGAACGCCTTAGAAATAAGCCTCTTCAAGGGGGAAACCTCCTTTACATTACACAAATGAACAATTCTTAGATGATACAAATGACAGGACCTCCTTTCTATATATAGGAGTTTAAGGGGTCATAATATAACCAGAGCCGACATAACAATAATAATGTAAGGGCACAATAATAACAATAGTGGGCTTTTATGGGGCACAATAATAACAATATGGGGACTACATGGTACAATGATATAATAAGGGGGTTGTACTAATAACAATAAGGGGTTACACTAGTAGTAAAGGGGCCTAACATTATTATTATCATTGTATCCCCTTATTGTTATTGTTGTGCTCATGTTGTCCCCATATTTTTATTATTGTGCCCCATAGAAGCACATTATTGTTATTGTTGTGCCCTTACATTATTATTGCTATGTCGGCTTTGACTATATTGTGACCCCTTAGACTCCTATATATAAAAACGAGGTCTTGTCATTAGTATCATCCAAGAAATTTTCATTTGTGTAATGTAAAGGAGGTTTCACCCTCAAAGAGGTTGATTTTGAAGTCATTGATTTATATTTTATTCTATTTTGTGAGTTGGTTGCATAACAAAAAGTCTAAAAGATATCAAAAAGTAGAATTTTATAGTTCAACAAGGCATTGAAGCATGTTGACTTAGAAAAGTATTTAAGTAAATGGAAGTAGGGCTCTTTATAAATCTGCAAATACTCTCGTTGACTCCACTCTCCCATCTTGCAATTAGAGTCAAATTTTATGAAAATTTGCAATGAAAACTAAAAAGCATAAACAATAATACTTACAATTTGCAGTCATGGAAACAATTGTTGTTCTTCTACAAAGGAAACAATTGTTGTTCTTCTACAAACATTGGTGGATGTTGAAATAGATGCCTTGTGCAACACCAAGTCATTAGCTTCGAAACCTTGGATTGATGTTCAGTGTAGAGAGAAACCAACAAAATCCTCCAATGTATGCAATGAATATAATGAAATTATTTCTTTGCTCCTCCTGCTACTATACTTACGATGGCTATTGTAATTATGCAAACTATAAGAGAAGCACGTGCATAGTTTGAGAGTTTTTCCATTAATAGATTTACTTGCTAACAACCCTAAACCCTAAAAATTGCTGAAGCCTTTGTACTCGTGGAGGTTTTCAAAGAAGGTGCAACAATATATTAAAATGCTTCACTAAATTAGCAACCTTATTATAATTTGTCATATAAAGATAAATGATATGAGAAATGAAGTTAGGGGTGAACCTTTATGCATTTGGTTGGAACAGAAAAAAAAAAAGTCTAAAATAACTATTACGGTCACCTATAATTATATAAGGGACCATTTGTAATTTAAATGTAACATAGGGGAATGCTATAATCTAGTATATTTTTCCCTTGGTTGCATGTGTACATTACAAGATATTAAAGCCAACAATTGGTATCAAATATTGGTGCATCTGGTCTACTACTCATAATTATTGACATTTAAAAAAGACGATAATGAAAAATTTTATTGTCGAAAAGGGCACAACCACGATTCTACCATGTTGATGTATATTTTAAGAATATTGAGTTTGTAGTTTTTTCATGCGAATAACATAACTACATCACTACGCAATCATAGAAAAATTCAATATCATTTAATATGTTAGAAGAGCGACTATTTTAAGTGATGAAATGTCACAATAAGTTACACAAACTATTTGAAGTGATAGCTTCCATAAAGGAATATTTTTTTGCAAAGATTTAGTGAATAATTCAATCTCTCCATATAATTTTGAAATTTTTGGTTGAGGATTTATAACCAGTCAATTGAAAAATAGAATATGTCTAACATGTTGGAGATAAAGAACGTGGTTGAGGATGTGACCCTTGTTGTGTACAAGTGAGATGGAGACATTGAATAAGGAAATTAAATTTGATGGTTGAAATGATTAAAAGAAAATTCACTGAATAAAAATTGTACATGCAATCAACAAAGATATAATTTTTTCCTAATATTGCATTGAAATTATTAAGACCATGAAGGCCATCACTGGTTGGTGGAGAAATTCATCCCTAGGGAGGTGGTTTGCTACTCCTACTATGTTAAATAATGGAACGAGGGAGAAGTTTGTAATGCAGCCTTAGTATATTTGGAGGCATATTAACAAAGTTTGCGTAGAACCATATACTTAAAATAATATATATTTAAAAGTGAATATATGCACAACTTAGTAAACTAAAATGTGTTAGTTTTGGTAGCTCGGTTAAAAGATGATTTTTAAATTAAATGAGGAAGAACTTATTTATTTAAAAAAAAAATAGAAATGCAAAAGAAAAAGGGAAGAGGAAGAGCTTATGGATAAGAGAGTATGCAAAACCACCACTTGAAGTTAAGGTCACATTTTAGAAGAGAGGCATTCGTAGATATTGCATCATATGCATCAAAGATGAAGAAATATATTTTGGAAGGTAATTTGTTGTGATTTCACACTAAACCAGTTTTAAAGAATGTAAAAGACATTGTTTTTTCCTCGGACATTAAATTTAATTAAATATTTATCTTTATGTTCAAGTTTAAGTTTAAGTGAGGGCTAAGTGGAAAGTGGAGTCAAAATGAAAGTGTTAATTGATATTAGAATAAATGAAATACCAAGCAAAGAAAAAATGGTATATTTGGTGGTGAGATGTAAATGGGTATATGTAAAGGGTTTGTAATATTTTTGAGCATATAATTAATATCATGGAGTAATTGTCACATCGTGGGTTAGAAATACATTGTTTAAATGCTTATTGTACTCAACCTAAAAACATGATGTAAATATCTCCATACAATTCTTTGAATGTAGGGGGCATGCTTAGTTTTACTTGATACCTCAGAAATTTTTGGCCTTATAAAAGTGTAAGCATAGAAAACGTGTTTTTCCCCTAGCATTTTATGAGCCCTACCAATTCAAGATGCACTTGTACTAATCATGTAGCAAGTATCCTCTTACACTAAAGGGAGATGTGAGATCAAGTTGTGGAATTAACCTCTAGGGTCGGTAAAAAGCTTTTAAGGTTACTCTTATGCTAGCTTGATGTGAAATTAGAAAATTTGGGTCTTCAATGAAGGTAGAAGGTGAGATGAATTAATCTTAGAAGGTTGAGATAATTTTAGAATGTTGGGACCAAGTTATAATGAAGAGAGAATTTAACAAATTAATGAATCATATAGGTGAAAGAAATTCATAAAATACTAGTGAATACAATAGTTGACACTCATGTATCTTGGTAGATGGATTTTTTTATGTGGACATCAATAATTAATTGTTTGTAGCAAGAATCCAATTACAAAAGGGAAAAATATGATGACTACATGAAAAAGGAAGATAAAAACAAAGAAGTTGATGATAGTGATAATGATGTAGCAACAAAGAGAAAAGTGAATAGTAGGGTGAAATGAGATGATCATAGAGGGAATGACATAACAACAAGGAGAATAATAGAAGACGATGAAAAAGAGAATGATGCAACAACAAAGAGAGAAAATGATGCAACATCAGAAAATGAATGATGAAAACACAAAAGAGAAAGAAATATGTGAACATGTAAGTATGAAAAGAAATGAGAGAAGCAAGGTAAGAATAGTAGTACTATGTAGATGTAAATGAAAAAAACATCCCTAAAGTTTAATGACTCAAGTTTTTGGGTAATGGAAAGGTAATGGTCTTGATTTAGTTTTTGTATAAGTGCTAGATTGAACTAAATGGAAATTTGAATTATATGTACCTTAATCAATGATGATGTAAGCATGATGAGGCATATCTACTTTCAAAATAGGTTATGTTGAAAATTTTGTGGTACTCTAGAAACCACATTGTAAAGCAGGGTTTGTGATCTGTAGAAACCACTAATTTTGCGGTAAAAAAAACAAAGAAATAACATAAAGTTATTTGTTGTTTTGGGTTAGTTGAAACCACATAAATAAATTTATGTGATGTGTTGTTTGGGGTAAGTAAAAAAAAACTTGAGGTCTTGAGGATTGTAATGGTTAAAGGAAAGTCGATGCAAAAAATGATACATGTTATGGCTACAGGTGAGCCAAAGAAAACCCAAGGTTTTGTTATGTGTAATTGAATGAAAACTCAATATGATGATTGATCATGATGTAGGGGGAGTGAAATTTTTTTTATTTTTGCAAGTAAATAAAGATAGAGTAGTGATTATAGAAGATCAAGATGAAGAAGGGACTAGTTCAAAGATATTTGAAGAATTCATATTGAGACCATAAGTACTTGTCAATGGAAAGTATGTTGCAGAAACTCCTACATGTGATATGAGAAATGAAGGAAGATAGTGATGAATAATTATATGATTGGTTGGAATAGAATAACTGAGTATGACAAAACTATTATGGTCACCTATAATTATATAAGGGAAAATTTGTACTCTAAATGTAACATATGGGGAATTTTATAATATAATAGATTTTCCCATTTGCAAATATCTTAATCTCATGTTCTTGCTTCATATTTATTCTTAAATGTTTTCTTCTACATGTTACAGACTATTAAAGATCACAATGTATTGCCAAATTAATCATTAAGATTAGATAAAATCCATGTAGAGAACAAATTTCATATTTGGATTCTTATGATCCCATTTAAATAACTTCTTGTGTATAGAACAAGAAGGATCTAGTAGCCTTTCAGAGTCCAAAAATAATTTTTTCTTTTGAGAAGGTTATAATAAAACACAAGGAAATCGAAATATTTTAGAAAAAGCTTGCAAAATGGAAAAAAATTTCAATCATTGTGTTGGATCACCATGGGAGTGCAACTCTGATTAATTATTGTTACTTCTATATTATGGCCTTTCTTCCAAAAACCATGAAAGAATTCTATCCCAAGTTTAAACCACCTTCCATCAATTCCACTTTTAATTCTGAATTATATAATGAGTCAAAAAGTTTTTTTAACCACAACTCACCATTAATAATGAAATTTACAATAAAAATTTAAATTTACTATATATATTAATTTTTAAGACGAGAGGCGGTCTACTGTCCAGTATGGTGGAGTTGTGTAAGCATAATGTAAGAAATATTGTATGTAAACATTTTTTAAATGTCATGAAAAATATATGTAGAAAAAAATCAAAATGAAATGCGGGTTTCATATGTTTTAATTAATGTTCAAAGTAAAAGATATATAAATGTAAAATGTAATGCAAAATGTAAAATATAAAATGTAAAACGTAAAATGTAACATAATATAAAACGTAAATGTAAAGTAATATAAAATGCAAAATGTAGTGTAAAATGTCAAGCACAAAGATACCAATTTGATCACAAGAAATCGATTTGTCTATAATGTAAATTTAAGATACTATTGTTTCTATAACATATTATTATTTGTATAATAACCAATAATGTAAATTTAACATTATTATTATTAATGGAGTGTTAACATATTATTATTAGTATAATAAATAATATTTATTATTATTATTCCAATAAATTATGATAATAATATTCTCCATTGTAAGTATTATTATACTAGACCTCACATATATCTTGATTACAAAGAGTGACAATTCTCAATCATATGGAGAAAGAGAGAGAGATAAAGGGGAAAGAGAGAGAGGGAAGTGGGACAGAGGGAGGGATGAACCAAGACATAGAGAGATATAGGTGGAGACAGAGAGGGAGTGACAAGGGAGAGATGGAAAGAGAGTGAGGGAGAGAGGTTAGGAGGGAAAAGGGAGAGAGAAGAAGAGGACGATGAGAAAGAGACGCAAAAGCATGGATGGGGGAGAGAGTGGGAGAGAGAGAAGGAGAGATAGATAGTGATAGTGATAGAATTGGAGGGAAGAGAGAGAGAGAGAGTGAGAGAGAAATAGTGATGGGGGAGAGATAGAGGGAGATGGGAGATAAAGCGGGAGAGAGGAATAAAGGGAGAGGGGACTTCAGAGAAAGAGGGAGTGAGGGAGGGAGAGAGAGATGGAGTTGGAGGGGAAGAGAGAGGGAGGGAAGAAGAAAGACATAACATGAGAAAGGTGGAGAGAGAGAGAGGGAGTGAGAAGAGAGATACGGAGAGATAGAGTGAGGGAGGGAGGAGAGTGGGAGGTGGGGAGAGATAGAGATGGGAAGAGAGAGAGAGAGAGAGAGAGAGAGAGAGAGAGGAAGAGGGAGGAAGATATGGATAGATAGAGATGGAAAAAGAGTGTGTATGTTTGGGGGGTGAGTTAGAGCGACAAAGAATGGAAGTCTAAGGGAGATAGAGATATTGATAGAGGGGGGAGAGAGGGAAGAAGAGAAAGGTAAAGAGAGGGAGGGAGGGGGAGATAGATAGATATGGAGAGAGAGAGTGTGCGTGTTTTGGGGGGTAAGATGAAAACTCAAACAAGGAGAGATAGAGGGATATATATATATGGAAGGGGGAGAGAGAGATGGAGAGATGGGGAAGAGAGGGAGAGAGAGAGAGAGATATGGGGGAGAGAGGAAAGGAGAGAAGGAGGGAGATAGATATAGAGATGGAGGAGAGAGAGAGATGGAAGAAAAAAGAGAGACACAGAGACAAATATAGATATTATATAGTATTATATAATATTGAACATTATTAATCATATAGGAGGAGGACGTAAGGATTTTACAATAGGAAAAAGAAGTTTGACTTACAAAGCTATGAATATTTTGGTTTTCCACCGAAATAGATGCATTGATTTCAGTGTATATGTTGATTAATGATTTGATGTAATTAGATATATTTAATATACATTAATTTCAAAGTAATTATATTAATAGTGTGCATTTGTTTTAGTATAAGCACAAAAATTAATAACAATGTGCATCAATTTTTGTGTTATATCTGTTAAGTCATAGATAAAATACTTGAATTTCCAACCTAAATAAAATGTTCACTTACCTGAATTGTTTTCTTCTTGATACTGTAAACTATTTGTAATTGACTAAATTCTTATTATTCACATTTTTTATCAATCAACATTGTTAGTAACTTTGCATTCAAATGAAGTAATAGAAAATAACTACCATTGAAACTTACTTGGGGTTTAACACTACATAGGTCACAATGATTGACTTTGGAGAAAGATACTACTAATATTGGAGAGCAAAAGAGACATGGTATGACATTTACTACAATAGCTCAAGTTAAATATGTGATTGGTTTTTGGTTTCAACTACCCTTTTCATATGATCAATATGAAAGGATGACAAAACTAACAAGTGTAACAATAATAAAAGTCGAAGAAAATTGTTTGGGATTGGTCACAATGAAGACCATTTGTAACTGAATGCATTCTTATTGTTCACATTTCTATCATTCAACATTATCACATTGCCACTTTGCAGTCAAAATTTGGATTGCATCATTTTTCATCATTCAAATTATTAACAATCTCTATCATCTCAACAAACTAAGATAACTAAGCAAACCTAAAATTAAAATGCCCATGCTAATCTTAGACATATTTAGCATATTTATAATTATTAGAATAATTAGATGTTCAACAAATTTTGTGTGACTATGAAAGAATGAAACCAATGTAGACCTATGGTAACTGTGAAGCTATCATGTGACAAGAGGGAACAAATCTCTCTAGGTGAAAACTATTCCTCAAGTTATTTTTCTAGAAAAAGATATTTGCACCTCTAGAGATTTGATCCCTTTCGATGCTTGATAGATACATGATTAAGATGGCTCTAGGTTTGTTTTAATTTTAATTATTTTAAAATCAAGCATTATATTTTTTTATAAATAATAATAATAATAATATAAATGAAAATAATAATAATAGTGGTAAATTAATTGTTATATTAATATTTATAAGTCACATATAGTCTTGGAGTATGCCCTAAAAATGCTTGTGCTTGGCTAGGAGTTTGTCTTTCTCAAGCATAAGAAAACTAGTTAACAACTCAAGACCTAGTGATATTTGGCAGGAGTCAAAGCCTTCCCCTTTATAGACCACCAATCGATCATTCCATTGGCATGCTTTTCCTTGAATAATCGTGATGAATCAGTTTGCATTCACATATAATAGCTAGAAATAGATGTGCTCATTGCAAATTTGACACCTAAAAACTGAGTTATGATAGATTTTCCCAATGTTAGAAAAAATCAAGTATAATTTCCCCAATGTTAAAAAATGGTGTTGTCTACCGAGGCCATAATTTTGTGAGGAAATTTGTTTTCCATCGGAATCTCGCCATTTTTTTTCAAAAAATATGACCATAAAAATGCTTGAATTGTTTTTTTGATGCTGGAAATGGATTCATCACCTTCAAAAAACGCCAGAGAACAAAATCCTAAATCTTGACAACTATAACCTAGATTTCCCAAAATTTCTACCCGATTTTTGCCAAAATCATGCTAAAATTTCCACTATTTTCCACCCAAAATTGTGTCCTCTTTATATTACCCTTTAAAAATGGTGAATACAAGGTACTTCAATTCCACATGAAGAGGGAATATTTAAAGACATGGAATTTTCTCTCTCTTCAACCAAATTTCTTCAAGATGCTTGAATTTGAAATTCCTATCTCGACGTCATTCGATACTCCACTCCTATTCTTTTTGGACGCAACTTCAAATTGCTTGTTGGGCTATGTGAAACTATTAATTTATTTAGCAGTGGTCACTCCAAACATGAATTCAATGGAAACTCTGAATTTACCTGCTTATCCACACCTTCCCCCAACGTTCTTTCAGCACATGCCACAACCCACAAAGAGTTAGGCAAAGATGTAGTCACAGATATGGTAGGGAAAAAAAACACAAAAGAAAACCAATAAAAACAACAAATCCCATTGATGTCACCTTATCAGTTGGATCCCTTCACTTTGTCTCACAAGTATCAACCTTCAGCTCTTCCTTTTTTCATTACTCTTATAATCATTTTGAAAACATATTTTGAGTTTTCTCATTCTAAAAAGGTGTTTTGCAGAGTGGTTTCAGTACCATTAACCCGAAAGAGATCCTATAATTTCATTCCCCAACAGGACACAATCCTATACTATTCCTAGAGAAATAGCCCTAGAGGTTTATCATTACAAAAGATACTAGAATCTTTGACACTACCCAAGGGTAGCTTAACATTTGATCAATAACTATAGTTATACTAATCCATGTGCTTAATTGCTATAAGTATTTATTTGTTGGAACTCCAAATGATGATGACCATGATAAGGTGTGCAACTGGAAGGTTCCCTAATACGCTTAGAATTTGGAGGGAGGAGTACGTGGAGGCATGGAAACCCATTGTCAATGGTTTAAATGACAAAGGAAGCATTTTCTTCTATCATATGTGGCATACTAGAAGGGTTTCCCACATCAGTAAGTATCTATGCTTCTTATTGCATTTCATTGCTATCCATTAATTCATTTCATGTACCAACTTGACGGATTTGTGTGGATTTGATTAAGTTGATTTTATTCCAAAGAATGATTCCCACTATAATGCCATATTTTGTTGGCTTTATTTGGCTTTGGCATCTCATAACCAAAAAAGGCAAGCCACAACTCTTAGTCTCTTGGCCTAATAAATTTGTAAGACAACCAATTTGGAAACCAATTCAAATGTATATGAATAACTAATGTTGAAGAATGATGTACATAGTGTACATATTGATATAGGTAAACCATTGATATAATTTCATAAGTTTCTTGGAATCCAAAAACTAATCACTATAACGCACGCTAACCCTAACTTAATCTCGAGGATTAGGTGTCTAACTTTCCCCCCTTAATCGGAAGGGACGTATCAAAGTCAAAGAATGAGAGCTAAAAATTCATAAATGCATCTCAGCCAAGAGTTGAATGTCTCTCAAAAATGGTTTTCAAAAGATGACCACAAACCAAGGATGGTGGTTTTTAAGATAAAATCACAAACAACGCAAAAAATTGAAGAACTAAAGGTCTCGACCAATGATGGTTTAAGGATGACCATCAACTCTCGAACTATCATAACAATTACTCAAACAAGACAACTTTGGAACAATTCATAATTTAAAATCCTCTCCCAGTGGAAGTGCTCCATCAGAAAGCTCAGCATGTAAAAAAAATGCAATCATGCTCATTCTCATAGAGCATAAATCAAGACAATTATATCTAGAACTCTAAATCTCAACTCAGACTCTAGACAGTAGCAACAATTCCCCCATTGTCTCATACACAGTGAGAAGATGAATTAATTTTCATCACAACAAGGTTGGTCAATACTCACAAACATATCATATGGTATGACCTATAAAACTTCTTGGCTCTTTTGTACCAATCCCAAGAGACAGT
>APFE031697884.1:0-13197 GCA_000404065.3 Pinus taeda
AAAAAAAATCAATGTATTGATTGAAGGGCTCCTTGTAAAAGGGTAGTTTATTGAATCAAGAATGGACAAGGTACAACAATTTGAAACTTGGTTGTCAATTATTTATTTTCCTCTAAGAAGAAGTGTTTTTAAATGGGTATTAAAAAATATACACGCTCCCACAAATTCATATTTTCTCTATAGTTCCAATGTATTAGTTGTATATTTTATCAAAGTAATTCACCTTTTATGTAAACGACAGGAATTCCGAGAGGTTAGATCTAATTCTCTTGCACTAGTGTTTAAAAGCTTCATCATCATAGTATGTTTTATGGTGTCTTGACTCTATTGATGATGTTATGGTTGCCTCCTTGGACACAATTTACCCTATATCTAAGCCTTATTAGTCAAGTTGTATGTAAAAGTTTGGCATCCATGATTTAGGAATATTTTCATTTGAATTTTGTTCTCACTTTTTCCCTATCAACCCTTGAGACTCGAGATTAACATGTAGTGAATTGAGAAGAATGCAACATGTAGGATTGATCCCAAGTCTAACCTAGATCACTCCAAATGAGTCACCAATTCCCATGTTTAAAAAAAAAATCTACAACATAATAATATTCATCTAAACATTGTTTTACACATTCCATATATAGATGGAAATTGCTAGTTGGAGGGTGCAACTAGAAATATCCTAACAATATCCCTCTTGGGAGTGACATTGACCAAGGTTTGCTCCCCACCTTACCTTGAAAAAATAAATTTCCTTTCATCCAATATCTTTGTTAAAAATGAGACACATGACCCCAAGCCTTAACCTCTAGTGTAATTACATCAATAAACTCTACCACCTCGCTTATGTGGTGGAATTTCACTGTAATATACGTTGGTCATGGATGAAACTTGAGAACTTTTTCCAATACAATTGCACTCTAATTCTATAGCAAATAGGCATAGGCCCATTTTCAAGTCCAAAAACTCTAGATAATAGTTGCAACGAAACAATGTCATCCTTGGAAGAGTATGAATCTGCAAGTACTAGGAACAGGGAACCACATGTTGCCTCTTACTCCAATTCATAATTTCTTCATACAATGTCAATATTATATATGCACTAATGGACTTTGCATTACCAATATCCCCTCCCAAGTGAACATCAACAAACCCATTCATTAAATGTTTCTTGCTTCCATCTCCCCAATGACAAATAGGTTTGCCATTGGTGCCTTAACTTAGCTAGAGTTACATCGATGGACTCTACTACCTCTCTTATGTAGTGGAATTTCATTGTAATATGCTTTCGTTATGGTGAAACTTGAGAAAAAAAAAAAAATCAAATTAATTGCACTCTAATTGTACAACAAATATGCATAGGCCCATGTTCAAGTCCAATAACTCTAGATAATGCTTGCAACCATACAACATCATCCTTGGAAGAGCATAAATCTACAAGTATTAGGAACAAGTGACCACTTGTTGCCTCTTACTCCAATTCATAATTTCTTTAAACAATGTCAATATTATATATGCATTGATGGACTTTGCTTTACCAATGTCCCCTCCTGAGTGAACATCAACAAGCCCATTCATCTAAATTTTCCTCCTTCCATCTCCCTAATAACCAATAGCTTTGTCGTTAGTGCCCCACAAGTTCCTAAATATCTTGTTGACAGTGGTCCAATGATCTCTCCTTGGATTTTCCATATACCTACTTGTAACTCCAATTATGTGTGCAATTTCTAGTATTGTGCACACCAATACACACGTAAGGTTACCAACTGCATTAGCATATGGCATTTTTACCATCTCCCCTTCCTCACATGTGCTCTTAGAGAAAGCACACTCTCACTTGAGATAAAGTGAAAGAGGATTTACAATTATCTATCCCATGGAACTCAAGTATGTTTTGCACATACTTTCTCTCATTGATATACACCACCATCTTTTGGTGGTCACTCTTCACCCCACTTCCCAAACGATAGTGCATCTTACCTAAGTCCTTCATGTCTAACTCAATTGACAAGTGGGACTTGGACACCTTTTACTAACTACTTACAATCACAAATCAAAATAATATCGACAACATATAAGCCCAGAAAAGTGAAGTTAATACCTTCTTGCTTGAAGTTAACACAATGGTCTACCTCACTCCTTATGAACCTTTGTCCTACAACAAATTTATGAAACCATCGATACTATGGTCTTGGGCACTACTTCAAGCCATATTAAAAATCCTTTCAACTGACACACCCCGTCTTCTCTTCCCTTGTACTAGAAATCCCTCTAGTTGCTTCATGAAGATTTCTTCCTTGAGCTTACCACGTAGAAACATTGCCTTCTCATCCATTTGCTCCACTTCCAAATCATAAGTTGTTGGTAATTCCAACATCTACCTAAAAGAGGCCATCTTGAACATTGGATAGGTCTCCTCATAATCAACAACCCTTACCTGGAGAGTATCCTTATGCTACCAAATAGCCTTATACAGCTCCATGAAACAATATGCCTTAAACTTCTTAAGCACTTATTCACACCCCAACCAATTTCCTTCACACAACACTTGTGAATGCATAGTTTGCTTTTATTGCAAGGCCTTCATTTCTTCCCTCATTGTTTGCTTCCAATGAATGGCCTCATCAACATTAAGAGCCCCTTTAGCATTTCTTAGCTCATCAACCATGGAAGATAAAGTAACAAAAATCAATTGGCTCATAGACATACCCATCAAAGTCTATTTTGCACACAAAGGATCCTCAAATTTTGCACTTGGTCACATTGGTCATTTTTAGAGGGCACGTTTTTATTTGCCCCTAAAGATAGAATTTCTTCACACTCCTTTTCACCTCCTTGAGAATTTATGCATCCAACCCCTCTATCCACCATTCAACTTGATCGCATGTGCCATATTGGGAATATGGAATCTCTACATGTACCTTCTCTATTAATAGAAATTCATTTATGTTGGTTTGGGAGGAAGCTCCCAAATCAATCAACCATGCAACCAAACCATCCTTATTTCCTTATTT
Source organism: Pinus taeda (assembly GCA_000404065.3). NCBI lineage: Eukaryota > Viridiplantae > Streptophyta > Pinopsida > Pinales > Pinaceae > Pinus > Pinus taeda. The sequence continues at coordinate 3,009 of APFE031697884.1, forward strand.
CTCCTGTAGACAATCAGCTTTGTATTTGCGCTTCTGATGCCCGCTTTGATGACACCACTAACATATTAACCGTTGTCACATCCAACATTCACTAGTTCCTTTAAATCTCTTATCATTTTCCTTGGAGAAACACCCAATCACTAATGCTTTTGAATCAATGTTGTTTCAAAAATAGCCACTACCCCGCAATCTCATCCATATCCTCTTTGTAGCTCTGGTGAGGTAGCTATCATGATCTCACAATAGTCTGGAAGACAATAGAGCATAGCTATGCATTGCTCATTCTCCTTTATCAACGTGGCCTTAAGCTAATTAAGGCATTGATGGCATTCAGGTGATCTTTACCCATATCACCATCCTTCATCTTTCAACCATACATCTTTGTCTACATGAATATCAAATTCGTGAAGGATTTAGTCTCATACTGGAGCATACGACTCGTTGGTTGACAGAAATAAGAATAGATATTATTAATTATTGAATGATAGATACAATTGTGGGAGGCCCCTCGCTTAAATACTACCCCAAGTGCCTCTTAGTGAATGGGCATGATCTTTGATCATGCCCTTGGTCTAATTAACTAATAATGATAGACTCATTAATTTTTACATCGCATTGCCTTCCTCTTGAAAAGATGTTTTGTCCTCAAAGCATACGCAATGACGAGTGTTGTTGATGAAACAATTGTGTCTCCCAAGAAGCTTCTTTTTCTAGTAATTCCTTCCACTTGATCATGTGTTCTTTGATTACTCGTGATCGCGGCTTCTTTTCCCTGATAGAGATGATACCTTCTGGTTCTAGAATGACCCTTCCTTTGTCATCTAAAGTCGGAAGTGTTGTTTGTGTTTATTGATACTCACCAAATGCCATTGTAAGGCAGGATACATGGAAAACGTTGTGAAGACGACTTTTATCAAGAAGGCTTAAATTGTATGCTACTTGGCTGATTTTTTTGTTGATTTGGTCTGGTCCATAAAATCTTGGTGCCAATTTGTTTTTTCCCTTATGTTTTAAGGACAATTACTTGTAAGGCTGAAGTTTAAGAAATACCCATTCTCCAACTTCAAAATCTCTCTCTGTTTTATTTCGATCAGCTTGCTGCTTCATACGATTTCTTGCATTATTTATATTTTCTTTAAGAGTTTGGACGACTTTTTAGGTTTCTTCCAACTAGTTTTTAACAGCTGGAAGTTTCGTTTAGATAATAGCAAAGTCCTTCCATTTCGAATGTTCATAATCATACAGAGCTTGAAATGGAGTCATTTTCACTAACATGTGGTAAGTAGAATTGTACCAAAATTCAACGAGATGTAACCATTGATCCCACTTATTGTGTTTGTATGTGGCATAACAATGTAGGTAGGCTTCTAAATATTTATTCACAACTTTTGTTTGGCCATCTGTTCGAGGATGGTAGGATGAACTCATGTTGAGGAAGGTTCATATATGATCAAAAAAATTCTTCCAAAAAATACTCTTAAATTTGGCATCTCTATAACTCACAATGACTTTAGGAAATCCATGTAATTTGTAAACATTTTTGTAAAATATTTCAACAATTTGTTTTTCTAAATTTGATTTCTTCATTCCAATAAAGTGTGCATACTTGGTGAGTTTTTCGACTACTACAAGAATTTTATCCTTACCATCAGAGATAGGTAAACCTTCGATAAAGTCCATTGATATTTCTTCCCATTTCTGATTCAGAATATTTTCAAAATCAAGTGGTCCATGTGTCATAATATTTTATTTTTTATTCCTCTGGCATTTATCGCATTCTGCTACATATTTCTGAATATCGTTACTCATTGCCTTCCAAAAGAATGATTGGCGTGCATTATAGTAGGTTTTAAAGAACCCTACATGTCCGGCTAACAGTGAATCATGTGACTCCTTGAAAATTTTGGCTCTAAATTTGGAATTTGAATTCAGATAAATTCTTCCCTTGTACCATAAAATATTGTTCTTCCATTCAAAATTTGAATTGAGGCAGGTTACTAATTATAGCACTTAATTCTGGATATTTTGCATATTCACTTTGAATCTCATTAAGCCATTCAGGAACAAAAACTAAAACTACAAGTAATGATGGTTCTTTGTCTTTTCTCGATAAAGCATCAACTACTACGTTGTCTTTCCCTTATGTAATATATCCATGTCAAAAGGAATGATCTTTTCTATCCATTTTTTTTGTTCTATAGATAGTGTTTTCTAGTAGAGGAGATGTTGAAGACTTTTATGATATGTTTGAATTAAGAACTTACTTCCAAAGAGATATTGCCTCTACTTGGCTCATGTGTACATAATAGCAAGCATTTCCTTGTTGTATGTAGACTTGAGACGTTCTTGGTTATTGAGCTTTCTGCCTTCGAACACGAGGGAGACCATCATAGATTACTACTTCTCCTATGCCAAAACCTAAAGCATCACACTCAATTACAAATGGTTTTGAGAAGTTTGGAGTTGCCAATACAGAGGCTTTAGACATAACTTCCTTCAAGTCTTCAAAACACTTTTATGCTTCATCATACCATCGAAATGAGTTCTTTTTTAAAAGGTTTATTAGGGGTGTGGTTATATGGGCATAGTTTTTAATAAATCTTTAATTATACCCGTTCAATCCTAGGAATCCTCTTAGCTTTGAGATATTAAATGGTTTGGGCCATTCCTTTATAGCCTTGATCTTATTAGGATCTACTTTTACTCCTTCCTTGGATATCATCTTTGAAATACTCTACTTCTTCTTTACCAAAAGTGCATTTGGACTTCTTGGAATAAAATTGATGCTCTTCTAGTAAAAACTTGCTCCGAATGTTGTAGGTGCTCCTTCTGGGGTATTTGATCGGGTGGAATCTTCAACTTGTCACAAATACAGGTTAACATCACCATTGCTTGATTATGATATAATTCACCGTATTTGAAAGGATTGCATGATCTTTTTTAAATTCCTTATGGTTATGCTCGAGTTGACTTTCTATTCTCTTTGTTATATCTTGGAGCTCCTTGATTTCATTAGAATGTCTAATAACATTATTCTCAAGATCAATCATTCTATTGACGAAGACATTGATCGGGTATGTGGTGGTGTATATTTATCCATGTTAACCCTTTTTTAATTTAATATTATAACAAATTTGTTTTTATAATAAATTATTATATAATGAGAATTTTATAATATACAGTGTAACTATATATAAAATATTAGTTATACTAAAGAATTCGATCAAGGGTTGACCCGAATAGTTGCCTTGAGGCCAAGAGAATGGCGTGGAATCCGGAAGGAAACAGGAAAATGGCGGCTGGATTTGGATGTCGATGACCGAACGAAGTCTGTGGGCCGAGGAAAAACAGGTGTGGAAAGTTGCATCATTTGACGGGGAGAATGATGCGATTGGCAGGATGAGGTAAAGTTGTCGAGCACGTCGATAGGGAGACAACGGGTGAGGGGATTACGTGACAGGGTCAAGCAGTGTGCGACTGGCGAAACGACAAATACAGTCGGCAGTGAAAATCTGCGGAACAGGAACACGGCAGAATGGAAAGGTAGCAAGCAATGGAGTCAACGACTGGAGAAAACTGTGATCTGTGCAGCAGTGAGCTCAGGAATCACTCTCTGGTACCAGATAGAGCATACGACTCATTGATTGATAGAAATAAGAATAGATATTATTAGTTATTGAATGATGGATACAATTTGTGGGATGCCCCTAGCTTAAATACTACCTCAGGGGCCTCTTGGTGAATGGGCATGATAAGATCATTTCCTTTGCCTAATTGACTAATAATAATAGACTCGTTAATTTTTACATAACACACACAATGAGACAATGGTATCCCAATGCTTCTTTGATATGGTTCCCCAGACATCCATTAATACATAAATAAATTATGACCAATCAAGGCAATCGCCTTATCATTCATTTTGTCCCAATTCACCTACTTCACAGTGCCAAGCTTCATACCCATGATGCATTTTCTACGCTCTTTGAATAAGCAAATATTCCATCTTCAACTTCCACAAATTGCAATTGTAGCCATTGAATTTCTCAATCTCCAAATGCTTGGATACCATTTCTTCTACCACAAATATCTTCCCAGCCTGTCACTTGTGTTGACTACCTCATATTACTGCTCCAACACAACATTGTCCATTTTAAACTCGTTAACCTGGGAAATCAGGTCTATCTAGATTCTCAATCAAGACCTTAAAAAAAAGGCCTTAGCAACTCAAGATTCCATGTACTAAGTTTCCTCATCTTGGCTACAAAGGCATACTCCCTTGGTCCCAACAACTGCTCTGATGCCAATTGTTAAAACCAGATAGCAACCTGCAGCGAATGGAGATGAATCTAAAGCATGGAAATATTCATAGGAAAAGAAAATTCAAAATAACAGAACAGCCATGGTGAAGAAGCGCACACCACAACAAGAAAAGTTGTTCTTTCTTCGGGTACATATTAATGATCAACCTTGTTTACTTTTCTTTTATAAAGAGTATATAAACATAGAAACAGCATTGCCCTAAAAAAAAAGAGAGACAATTGGGGAACAGCTCTGCTTCTGAAAAAACAACAATACTATCTGGGCATTTCTTCATATATTCCATGTACAATTCCACAAGAAAAAAAGTTGTTCTTTCTCTGGGTACAAATTATCATCCACCTTGTTTTCTTTTCTTTTATAAAGAATATACAAACATAGAAACAGCATTGCCCTAAAAAAAATAAGAGATACAATTGGGAAACAGTTCTGCTTCTGAAAAACAAGAATGCTATCTGGGCATTTCTTTAAATATTCCCTGTACAATTTGCAAACCACCATATACACAGATGATGTAACTGGATTATCCTAACATTGCAGGTTTACAATTATTACGTCACAGTTACATGGCTCCATTCAAACCATTTGTCATTAGTAGCAGGATTTGGAGGAAAGCCTTGATAATGTTTTCCTATAATGATATAACACTAAACAGTGATCGCAAACAACAATTAAAACTAGACAGCACATAGCTAACAAAAAAGCCCATGAACGGCATGGCGTTGAATCACCGTTATCAGACGCAAATAATAATAATATAATATAAATTAAAAAAAAAAAAAAAAATTGTAAAATATAACACTTCACAAAACTGCTGTAAATTCGAGTGGTGAACCCTCATTTCCTGCATGGCATAAATAGAACATGCATAAAACTCAGCCCACTTTCCTCCACGTCACTCAGTTACTGTGTGTGGATTATATTATAGAACCTAAGAAATCACTATTGCAATTTGGTTGATACAGTAATACACCATAGTAATTTAAATACATCATCTCATTTGCAGCACCCAAACGAGCAGATAATGACAGAATTTACTAATGTCAATAATAAACTTTATATAGTTAACCTCACACAAAAGGTGCATCTACCCAAAATATTGTAAGATTTATACTTGGTATATAGGGAGTTCTATCAAGGAAATCTAATTGTACAGATACGATGCTCTGATTGTACAGATACAATGCTCAAACTGTGGTTGTATGAACTATGAACTGAAATTTTCCTCATGTTAGCGTCATTCTTCATCATCGGAGAACTTGATCTTCTTTGGGACAGGCGGAAGGCCATCAATCTGCAACAGATACAGCATTCATTCATATTATATCTTCTAGAACTCAACGCCATCTTCACTTAATATGGAAACAGTGATTTTTTCTACAAATATCATACTTACAATGTCTGGATAGTCATATTCAATACCAGCAGCTTTGATCTTCTTGCGACGTTTTGCATCCCTTTTCAGTATTGCTTTCATCAGATGATCTTGCTCTTTTGCTGTTCTCTCCTGAGATTGCAATCAAGCACAAAAAATGGATACATGGTATATAAGAATTTTATAAAGTTGAAGAAACCAACAGCTGCCGTGTTACTTATATAACTCTAACTAATGTGGCCTGACAACGAAACAAAACAAATATATTTGATCTATAAAGAGAGAATAAAAATTCTCCCGTGTTATTAACAAGAACACCAAATGGATAAAAACTTACCCGATTATGATGTTTCATTTGAATCCTCTGCCACTTTATTGGCTTAAACTTGCGGTTTGATCCCTTCCATCTAAAATGAAAATGAAAATGAACAATTAATCTTAGAAAATGAGTGAGAGGTAAATATAAACAAGTAAATTGCTTCTCAGATTGATGCTTCATGACAAAATGACCATTTTATATACTTGGAGAAACCACTGTTCAGATAAATTGTATAACTCCGGCCATAATGCAGTAAGTAAAAAACACACCAAAAACCATCTGCTTAAAAAAACGTAGAACCGCATCTGGTACAATAAATGCCGTATGCCCAAAAATGTCTAATTAATGTTACTCATTTTTGGAAAGGTTGACTTCCTGCCAGTGAATACCAATTTCTAGCTTGTCCTCTTATTTAGCTGTTTAACCTAAATAACCTTGAAAAGAAAACATGCAATGGGACGGATATGGCTACAGCATCTGTTAGAATACTGCTGCTGCTCCCCTCAACATTCTGGTACTGCAAAAGTTACAGAAACAGAAACACACCTCATAAACAGTTCAGAAATTCCTGGGAACCTTTCCAAACTCTTTTTTGACCATTTCCTAACTTGCAAAATTTTCGAGGCTGTTCCTTGGATGTTTCCATCCCCCTAACACCGTATTGGGGCCTTGTGGAACCCACATGGCCCCTACAATCTTAAAAAAACACGTTGCCAATAAATAAAAAGGAAAATAAGATTACAGTTTTTTAATGAAAAAAAAATGACAAGAAATCCTCCAAGATGGGGTTTTCCTGCATTTTCAGTGTCTTGCCTTCAGATTTAGCACAAGTACTACAAGCCAATGTGGAAAAAGTCAAAATCAAGATTAAATCGGCAAGGGTCCAGAAATTGAAAAAGTCATTAAAGTCGAGAAATTTTTGAAAAAAAACAGAAAAATTAAATAACGACAAAAATATTCATTTTTTCTTAAATATTTTGGTATCTAAAGTATCCACAACATCAAATAAACACATTTCCACGTAAACATGAAAAGAAAGCTAATATATAATATGTATATGAAATCTAGTGCTACATCACATATCAAAATAGTGAATCATGTCCTGAATTATGAGTCCTAACTCTGTCTCAACACTCGAGTCAAAGTATCAACAAAAAATATAATAAATGTATATTATGAGTCATCTACATGTCATAAAGTAATCAGTCACTGAGATCCTCTGCCCCTTTTACGGGAATAGAGAATGGCTTTGCCTTTTCCTTTAGAGGTAGAAGACCCTGTCCCTGGGGCTACAAATGGACTCTTTCGTCCTCTAGAAGCCAAAAAAAGAGGTGGCCTCTGTCCTCTGCTGCTGCCTTTTGAAATATGGCAGGGTCAGTCAGTATTTTTTCTAGCAAACACAACATCTTCAAGTCGGCCTAGTGATGAAGAGACATGACTTTTCACCCCACGCAAACCACTATAAATATAGGACGAGTTGAGATCATTTTGGCATATCCACAACACACATCATCTTCTCTCTCCTCACGTGATTGGGCAGTTCGACATCTCTTCTTGGACAGTGAGTTTTCTCTCTCATCTTCACATGTGCGGATCTGTTTGACTGTAATTTCTGTGTTTTCCTGTGATTGACTTTTCCATTGCACAGAGCAGCGTTGACCAGAACCTTTAACTTCTCCTTTGACTGTGATTTTTGTAGATTTGGATTCTGCCAGCTGGGCCGCATTTGTAGGCACGGAGATTGAGGAAATTTATGGTATCTGACCTTCATTGACTGCAGGTCTAAGGCAGATCTGACTGCAAGACTGTTTCACCCTGTAGACCAAAGCTACAGTTCGGACCTGCAACTTTGACTGCAACAAGGCATTGACCAGATTTTGAGGTTTGACCAGTTCTGACTAGAAGTTTGACTAGTCTATCTCAGCTATATTTTTGGAAGTGTTGAACTCATTTGATGAATTGTCAAAGGGTTGACCTTTGACTGGTTCATTTGTCAAACATTGGATATTGGATTACTCTCTCTCTCTCTCTCTCTCTCTCTTAAAGGAAAGGTTGATGGGTTTTTCCCCTAGGAGAGGGGTTTTCCCAGGGTAAAAGTATTGTTGTTCATTATCTTTATGTTCTACTGCTCATCTACTGTTTACGGTTGTAATTTTTCAAGTGTAACTGCTTAATGATTACTGTGATCTAAACGTCAAAGTGAATGCTCTATTAAAGTGGATTATCATTAGAAGTAGTTACCATTGTTGAAAAATTTTACTAGGCCTAATTGACCTAGAAAAAAACGGGTTAGTGTGGAAAAATTAGGGAAAAAATCGGGATTAAATCCCCAAAACGCGATTTTTTTCACTGGCTGATTAAATCGTCCGATTTTTTGCCGATTTTTTCCCAATCGAAAAAGTCAAGATTAAATCGGGACTTTTTCCAAAAAAATCGTGGTAGTTTCTTTAATGATTTTTTTGTTTGAAAAATCGGGATTTTATTGAAAAAGTCCGGATTTTTTAAAAAATGAATATTTTTGTAGTTTTTTTAATTTTGCCGACTTTTTCGAAAAACTCCAAACTTTAACGACTTTTTCAACTTTTGGAACCTTGCCGATTTAATCCCGACTTCGACTTTTTGCACATTGCTATTGAGAATGTCACCTACTTTCTCACTCATAGAGATAACAGAAGATTGGAAGTCGTCGTTGCTGGTGGAGTATTCAAAGAATAAATTTACTTGTGAAATTCTTGACGGATTGATCTGTGATGACAAGTACAGAGTTATGAATGACATTATTTACTATAAGGACTAGAACTATCTTGTGCTGGAATAAAAACTCAAAGAGAGAATCATGCAGGCAACCCACAGCTCACCCTTAACAGGACATCCAGGATATCTAAAGACCTAGAGTAAGATTAGGGAGAGGTTCACCTGGAAAGGCAACAAGATGGACGTGTTGAGATTTGTGAGGGAGTGCAACACTTGCCAACAAAACAAGACAGAGCACCCTCATCCAGCAAGCTTACTGTAACCCCTCCCCATCCTGGAGTAGAAATGGGAAAGCGTTTCCATGGACTTTATCACTGGCTTATCTCTAATGCAAGGCAAAGATTGCATATATGTCGTCGTAGATCGGCTCACAAAATTTGCACATTTCTTTGCCATATTGTCAAAATATTCAGCTTCGCAGGTGGTCGACTCGTTTTTCAAGGAGGTCTTCAAATTGCATAGGTTGTCAAAGACCACTGTTAGTGATAGAGATAAAAGGTCAATTGGCAACATCTGGGAGGAGCTTTTCGTGAGAACTAAGCTCACTCCGAGCACTAGTTATCACCCACAGACTGATGGGTAGACAAAGATAGTCAACAAGTGGCTGGAAGGCCATCTCAGGAATTACGTGACCGGAAAACAAAAGGCATGGGTGAAGTGGTTGCATCTAGGAGAGGATTTCTACAATACCACTTCCCACATGTCCATTAGCATGACTCCCTTCAGAGCATTATGTGGATATGATACCTTGACTTTTGCAGATAGGATATTTGGGGACAATCAGGCACCATTGGCCAAAGATTGGATCTAGGAGAGCCAAGATATTTTAAAAGTCCTCAAGAACAATCTACATATGACTCAGAATCAACAAAAACTGTATGCAAATAGGCATAGCATGGAGCGCAACTTTGAAGTGGGAGATATGGTGTACCTCCATCTTCAACCCCACAAACAGTCATCATTGAAAACCAAAGTGATATGAATTGGATCATTATATTGTTTGTCATCCATCTTGATGCATTTGGAGTGGAAAAAGTGCAAGAATCAGCTCACAGGATCATTTTTACCGATGGGACCCAGTTTGGCGAAACGGGGTATGAAACCTTCCAGGAGTGTTTTGAGGCATCAAACAACGTTTTTTGGGGGGTAAAACTTTGCCACTTATGCGCAACACCTTGTCATATCATTCTACACATAGAAAGCTTTCCAACGGCTCAAGAATCGCGTCAATCGAAATTTGTATGCAAAAGTTATGCCACTCAGAAGTTGACCTTCCTATTTTCACACCTATAGTTCGAGAGGATGTCGCGTCAACCCCCATTATTCAGAGAAAAGGGGCTAGCCACGTGTTTGTGATGTAAAAGGCTCTAGAAGAGTCTATTTTGTAACTCTAGTTAAAGTTGATGTGGTCAAACTTAACC
>APFE031697914.1:0-14622 GCA_000404065.3 Pinus taeda
GGTGTTTGTTGTTTATTAACATTTGCTAACCATTTAATTTATATAATTGTGCTAATATGTAAATTTCTAATAAAAATGTATTTTTTTTAATATTGATAATTTAAATACATTTCATATATTTTAAAGCTATTTAATACTAAAGGTTTTAAAGATTTGAAAACATATTTGATAGTTAGTTACTCATGTGCTTACTTCTTTTTCTAAGTCATATGGGAGGTAACATAGTTTATATTATTTTGGTTATTGGATTTGGGTGTTTAAATTTTTTTAGTATAGAGTTTTCTTCTAAAAATAACATGCACACTTTACTTTGTATGATTTTATGTTTAGAGATAATTTTGATTGTTTTTTGCTTCTTTTTTTGCCTTTCTCTTCTTCATGGATGTTTCTCTTGGCTATAATTAGATTCAAATAAATATTAGAAGATAAATATAAATGGATTCAATTTGTCCTTAGGGTACATTCATGTATCGGAATTTGTCCTAGGGTCTTAAAATCATTAGAGCAAGCTTCCAGTGGGCCATGGGTTATGATCTTCATTACATCACATGAATTGCAGAGGCATATATGGGTGAGCTCCCCTCTCACTCTCACATACACAATAACAATCCAAAGAATCTATGATCCATCCTTATGCGTTGTTTCTACAAATATTCATTTGAATCCAAAAATGCATAATTTTCGTTCTTTCCAGGTGATTGGAAGGATTCATTATGTCAAATTACACAACCATGATCCTTAATGTCACCAACTAAAACACGCTAGTGAATCTTGTAGTAATTCTCAAAAAAAAAATTCATACATTTTCAAAAACACTTTGCATGAAAACGTTTCTTCAAACACTTTTTATTCAAAGAAGAGAACATTGATGGTAGATACATTTACTCAAACATTTGCATGGTTCCAAATATGAAACCCTTATTAAAAGTATGAACAAAGATAGCTTAGCCAAGTTCTTTATTAATTTGGAGAGTAAAAATACATGGAAATCACTCCATTTGAAAATTATGAGTAAATAAGAAAGTTGGCATGTTTTGGCTATAACAAACTAAACTTCTATATATATAAATTCACGTCTTTTAATGAGATTTTCCCCTCCATAAATAAAAGTTATTGTTTCAAAAAATAAAAATACCTAGAATATTAAATCTGATATTAAAATAGTTTTGTGTTGCTTGATAAATTTAGGGTTAAAAATAAAATTTAATTCATACTACATAAATTTAATATTTTAAAATTATATTTTTTAGTTTATAATTAAATTTTAAATAAGATAAGGTTAAAAATTACCTAAATATAATCAGTAAAATAAAAATACTTTTTGAAATATTAAAAAAAAAATATTATTCAATTGAGAAGTAAATGCCACTCTATATGGAGTGTATGATAAATTATCAGATTATAGAGGAATACTACCCAAAATGAATAAGGTATAAATAAAATACCAATTTGTTTGGAGAGTATAATCACTTATTCGATCGACATGTAATCTGAATAAGTACTATCATGGACATCTAAATGACATGATTATAAATGTCTTGGAAAACTATGGGAGGGCACTATTTTGCCAAAGAATGGACGAAGACATGGAATATGACAAATTTTTTAATGGTAAATGTTGTAATATGTTAATATATTATATGTATGATCCCATATCACTACATGGATGATGTGAACTGGAACATTTTCATGAGTTATTTATAGTAACAAGAAGTGTTGCCATAAGTTAAGAACTAGGATTTTTTTTATTTTTTATTTTTTATTTTTTAACTGAAACGGTTATTTTTATTCATAGTAAGATCGGGCATTGCCTAAACGACCATTACAATTCCATTGCCGATTACAACACTCTTTCACTTAGGGAATTTCTGCCTTAGTTGGGCTTCCTGCATTAATGATGATCATTCATTCCTGAAGAGTGCATCCTATATTTGCCAACCTATCTGCATCCTTGTTTAGTCCTCTCAGAATATGGTATATTTGAACCGAGCAGAGATCTTTCAATATTCTGTTCACTCTTGATAGTTGCTTGTTTAGAGTCGGATCCTTGAGCTTTTCCTTTATTGCCAATGTTTTTATCAGCAGTTCTGAATCTCCTATTATTAAGATTTCCTTTGGATTTTCTTTGCTTGCAATTTGGCAATCTTTCCAGAGGCTAAGTATTTCTGCTGGGTTATTTGTTTTCACTCCCAGGCCCCAGCTAAATTCTTCTTTTTTCCCATTCCGGTAGTAAATCAGTCCACTTGCTCGAGCTCTCCCTCGATTTCCTTTTGAGGCTCCGTCAAAGAGAATGGTGCATATTTCCTGGGATTTCATCCATTTCTAAAAATTATCTTCGGTTTCTCGAATCTGCCACCTTTCTTTGTGGATTGGTCGCGGTGGTGCTTGCTGTCTGCCTTTTCCTGTGTAGTCTTCCAACCACACGCTTTCTTCTTTTCTTAGCGAGTTATCTTCCTTTGCTGTATGATGATTTAGAGTTTCTAGGAGGAGCTTCTTTGCCTATTTCGCCACTTTCATTGCTGGTTGCTCAGTGTTGTTGAAGATGGCCTCATTCCAGGCTAACCAGATTTTCCAACAAATATATTTAGGCACAGTTGTCCATACCTTGTTCCAAATTGATTTGTTGGCAATTTGATGAGGGTAGTTTTCTTTCCAAGATGTGAACATGGAGGTTATTGTGCTTTGGAGAGGGGCACTCATGTTTAGTCCAGACAAGAAAGTAGACCATACCTCCTTCGCAAAATCACAAGTTATAAACAGATGACTTGTTGTTTCTAGCTCTTTTTTACATAAAATGCATCTGTGTGGTCCTGCTATACCCCTTTTGCTCAAGTTTTCACCTGCGAGAATTTTGTTATGGAATAAGGTCCAAAAGAAAAAGTTGATTTTTGGGATGTCCCAAATCTCCTTCCAGACTGATCCCTCATGTGGTGTATCTTGCTAGCTTTGTAGTTGATAGTATCCCTGCTTTGCTGTATATATTCCTTTCTTACCCTATCCCCAGGTATCCTCCTCATCAATATGAATTGGTGCAAAATCTACAATTTCATCATTGAGTACAACAAATTGGTTTTTTAGTTGTTCTGGAATTCTGGGCCATTTCCATCGCAGCCAGTTGCCTTTGTTGTCCCATTCGGTTATATCCTCTATTTTTTTAATTCCTCTCGCTCGAAGCCAAGCTCTGATCTCGGCGATCTCTACTTTTTGTTTTAGTGGCTGATGTCCCATTACGCGATCTTTCCATAGGTTCGTATTCTTCCCGTTGCCTGGAATTCTGTATAATTCGCTTCTGAAGAATTCGATGCCTTTTACACACAACTTCCAGGCCTGCGTGCCTTTGGGCTGCTTTTCCGTTTTGCAGCTCATTATGGATCGGTTTTTAAAATACTTCTCTTTAAGGATCTTGCTTACCAGGTGGTTGGGCGCCTCACAAAATTTCCACAGCAGTTTTCATCCCAAGGCCATGTTTGCTAGCCCAGGATCACGCACCTGAAGGCCTCCTTCCACCATCGGCCTTTTAACTGTTTCCCATCTGATTAAATGAAACCTATTGTTGTTCCCTCGCCCCTCGTTCCACAAAACGTTGCGAATATATTTAGAAATTTCGTCTGAGATGTGTTTGGGCACCATCATCAGGGGCGCTTAGAATGTTTCCAACGTTGAGAGAACAAATTTGATCAATATAAGTTTGCCTCCTGTAGATAACCAGAAGCCTCCCCACGCTTTTATCCTTTTCTTGCATTTAACTATTACTTCGTCCCACAGGTGGTTCCTGTTTGAGCCCAAAGTTATGGGAAGTCCCAGATATTTAATTCTTTCACATTCTGCATACCCTATGTATCCCAGATCTTCTGCTATTTTCCTTATTGTTTGTTGGTCTGTGTTCCAGCCATACACTGCACTCTTCTTTTCACTTACTAGAGCGCCAGTTATGCTGCAGAATTTCTGAAGGATGGATTTGAAAGTTGATGCTATTCTTGGAGAGGCCCCCCTGTCTCAGGCCCCTTGTGGCTAGAAAAAATTTTGCAGGTCTTCCGTTTATCATTGGCGCTATCCATATCTTTTCCAAGCAGGCTTTAATTATATCAATAAAATTCTGGTTGAAGCCAAAAGCTGATAGAACCCTATATCAAAAGGATCTATTTACCCTGTCAAAAGCATTGCACATATCCAATTTGATTAACATACCTTGTTCTCTGCACAGTTGACTTGAATGCAGTACTTCCTGCACTTGAATGACGTTGTCCAAGATATGTCGACCTTTCACAAAGCCTCCTTGAGCCGAGGTAATTAATTTTTGAAGAAGTGGCTTGATTTTATTTTCCATCAACTTGGCCAAGATCTTATATGATGAATTGCATAATGATATAGGTCTATATCTGTCAAAGGTGCCTGGATTATTTTCCTTTGGGATTAAAGCGAGAAAAGTTGAGTTTATGCCGCCTCCGACTATTTCCTTCCTCATGAAGCCCTGGACCATTCTCATCAGATCAGTTTTGATTATCTCCCAGAATATTCTAGAAAAGTGAATTTAGAATCCGTCGGGGCCAGGGGATTTATTTGACTCCATGGACCAGGCTATGTTTATTATTTCTTCTTCTGAAGCTGGCCTTATTAGAGATTCGTTGTCTTCTAAGCTTACTAGCTGGGGTATATTGATAAGGAATTCTTCCATGTCCTCCTTGCTTCCACCTTTTCCGGCGCTGAGAAGATTCTGAAAATGGTTTACTGCTGCCTCGTTTATCTGTTCGAAGCCTCTGCATGCCTGACCATTGGTGGTAGTAATTTCTGCGATGTGATTTCTCGATATCCTCGGCCTGTACTGTCTATGGAAATAGGTTGTATTCCTCTCTCCTGATTTGAGCCACAGGCTACGAGATTTTAATCGCCAAAATTTCTCCTCATTTCTAAAGGAGCCGTATGCTTTCTTCTGGTTGGTGGGGGTGTTGACTTCTTTCTTTATCCATTCTTTGAGTGACTTTTTGGTATTCTTAATTTTTTTCTTCGATACATAGCTTAGGGAGCCTGAGATTTCTATTTCCCAAGTTGTTTGTACCGTATCAAGAAACCTCTCTCTTTTGGCCCAGAGAGGGCTGAATCTAAAGGAGAGGGGGCCGAGGTCTTCTTCCTCCTTTATGTGCAGAAGAATTGGTTTCTGGTCCGATGTTAATTTTGGCAGGATCTTGGAGAGGACCATTCTATTATCCATCATAATAGCACTGCTAGCGAGGAATCTATCTAAACTTGCTGAAATGTGTTGTTCCCCTGTTCTATTGTCTGTCCAAGTATATGTTCCTTTCACCAGTTTGAAGTCTACCAAATCCCAGGACTGGATTAGATTTTCCACAGTGAGGAGGAAGGGATCTCTTGTGTAGGATCCTCCTCGCTTTTCTTTTGGGTCTAAGATTATATTCAGATCTCCTCCTATGATTATATTTGTGGGACTGCATTGCTCTATGTATTCTATTAGAGTTTTCCAGCATTCATTTTTCTCCTCATAATGCACCGGGACATACATATTGAACAAATCTAATTTGACTTTGCCTGCTGTATGCCAAAGTTCTCTATATATCCAGTTTTGAGTCTCATGTGTTTTGCCAAGGGTTAATAGGTTCTTTGACTAGAATGTACCTATCCCTCCTGCTAATCCTCTTGCACTGATTACCTTCCCTGAGTCAAATTTCCATTTAGAGGTGCTAGAATTTAGAAGGGTCTCCCCTTCTATTTTGGTCTCTTGGAGCATGAGTACGTCTATGGGTTCCATTTTCATTAGATCCTTGATGGCCTTTGCCTTGTTGGGATTACCCAGACCCCTGCAGTTCAAAGATACCAAGTTCAGGTTCATCATTTACAACTTGTTGTTGTGGGGCCTCCTCCCTTGGATGCCCTTGGCCTGATGTTTCTCCGAGAGTCATTTCTAAGGTAGCTTGACTTCCTAGGGTTTTTTGCTTTTCTGATTCTTCTTCCCTTACCTCTTTGTTTGATCTCCTTCCCGCTCGCTTGGATGGTCTTTCTTCATCATCCGATGAGCCGGCGTATTCTGTCTTTTTCTTTTTCTGCTTGATTATGTTTGCATATGAAGGGTAGGTGCTATTGCTTGGATTCGGGTTAGATGTGTTACCTGGATCTTGCATTTCACTGTCTTTGTGCTGAGATGGATCTTCATGCTCCTTCTCCATGGTTTCTGTGCGTGGTGTGAGAGATTCGAATGGGTTCTTGTCCTCCACTGCGCTGGTGCCTTCCTTGCTCCCAACGTTTTGCTGGCTTTCCGTTTCTTGTCCTGTTTTCCTCCCTATCTCCTTGCCTTTGTTTTTGTTGCTCTGCATATTGTTTGTTGCTTTTTTAACTTGTTTCCATTGCTCTCCTTTTTCTTTCTCAGTAGATTCCTCGTTTTTCTTCTTACAATATCTTGCGAAGTGTTCGTATTCATGGCAGTATCGACATTTGAATGGACGTTGCTCGTAATCTAGTTCTTGAATGTGCGTCCATTCTGCCACCAATAGCTTGACAGCTTCAGGAAGCCCGATTTCTAAATCAACCTCCACGCAGATTCTTACACAACAGTATTGATCCTTCCTTGGGGCCTGATCTATGTATTTTCCAAGAGCATTTCCTATGGATTGCAGTGATTTCTGGCTCCAACAACGAAGAGGAAGATGTGATAGGTGCACCCAGACTGGCACCGCCTTAGGTACATCTTGGGATGGGTCGAAGTAGGGAGACCATTTATTCAGGTACAGCCCTTCAGGGGCCATGAAATATGGCTCGTTTCTGAATATCAGGCTCCTATCCTCTGCATTTTTGAACACGAACGCGAAAAAACCCTTTCCCACGAAGTGGCTTTTTATTCCTTCTTCGACCAGGGGAATCCAGTTGCGCTTTACCCATTCTTATACTCCTTTCGAGGAGGGCCATAGCCCTGTGAACTGTCCGATTAGCCCTCTTTCGGCAAGGTTCAGAGCTGATCTGCATGTGTCCTCCACCGGCAAGGACACCGTTGGAATGTTTTCCAGCTTTTTGACAAACTTAAGTTGTGGTCCAGAAGGTTGGCATTTTCCTGTGGCCACCACCAAGGCGCTGAATGCCTGCAGTTCTGATGGGGTTCGGCACCATCTCCTCGTTCCATAACTGAGTTCCTTGAGGGAGAAACCGACCCTTGTTAGATCAGGGACAGGGCCCCCATACGAGAGCGGTTCCAACTTCAGCCGATCCGCGAATCCCTGTCGACTTGGCAGCTCTGGATTGATCTCTGTTGCGCACCTGAGTTGCAGAGCTCCCGTTCCACTTGCAAGTAAGAACTAGGATCTTAACATTAGAAGAAAATACTAAAATTATAACTTTATTAAAAATTATATTGTTATTATTTATAAAGAAACAAAATGGCATGCATATTTCAACAACAAGAAATCTTAGTGGAAAATTTCAGGGTGAAATATGTCAATATTACTATGAATGTTCCAACATATTCCATCAGGTTTAAATATATGCCATCAACTAAATAATTAAATTATAACTATGGAAGATCTATTTTTCCAATTAGCATAATTATAAGCATATCTATTTTCGAATTTATTTTCAATTTAAGGTAAAAGAAAATATTAACATTAAATTAACAAACTAGGGAAGCCATATAAATTAAGAAGGCAGAGAAATTAACTAAAGTATAACTTTATTACACTTTATATTGTGACTATCTATAGTATTTTTTTTTGCATGTATATCTCAACCAAAAGTAATCTTAGTGGAAAATTTTAGTAGTGAAATTTAACCCTTGGAAAAAATTTAAGGGTTTCAAATTTTGAATGGAAATGTTTTTTGGATCATAGTTCATTATTAGTAGTAGCCCCAAAATTATTTTATAAGAAAATATGGCATAGTGGTTAGCATAGCCTTATTTCAAGGGAGATCTAAAAAAATTAGAAGATACTAATTTTTCTTTACCCCAATTTTCAAGGACAATGATTTATGGTATCCATTTCTCCCTTCTAATTTGGTTTAAAATGAGATCTTTATTTCACCGTCCCTTATATCATGGTATTGAGATTAATTTGCAAAGAACAACCCACATTTAAGTATTCAATTGTCGCATTTCCCTTTTCTATGTTTTCATATGATTAATGATTGTCATATGTGATAAAAGAGGCTTGTGTATTTTCTTTACATTACAATACCTCCAGCTTGTTCTCCTTACCCTCCTGAATTTTTTTGTTTAATTTTTGGGAACTGTAATATTTTTTTTTTTTAAATACTGAAAATTTGGTCTTATGAATTAAAAATTACAATTGTGTTATTACAATTTTGTATCTAATGCTTGGAGAAAAATACACTTTAATTAAAAATATAGTTTAATTTTTAATTTGTGACAGCTGTGTTGGTCAGGTTATCTGTAAGTTCATTTAATAACCCAACAATTTATTTATATTTTTCTTGAAGTCTAAACTTTTCTACAACACCTTTCTCTTGTAAATTACTCTTTGGAAAACATTTATAGCATTCATTAATGCATATATAATGACAAAATGCTCAATTAAACTTTATTTTTAGAGTTTGTAATTTTTGTAAGTGAATTTCCTTAATTTATCAAAAAAAAGTTGTTATTTAAATTGATTTCCTTGGAGATCATAAAACTAGGTTTTATGGCAATGGTTTCTCACATGTGTTTTGATCATGGAACTATTTTTCAATCTCCCATACAATTTGAATTTCTCCAATGTATTTCCTTCTTATTTTGTAGAAAAAATTCACCCACAACATCCTCCATAGGAATTAATGATTTTAAGGTTATTTATGTACAAAAAGTAACTTCAATAAAATTTATAAATATACCTTTTTCATTAATTACATCATTTCTAAAGTATTATACCATTGATGAATCAATTTTCATTCTCCTGCACCCAATTGAAGAGGAGAAGAAGAGTAGATTTTGTTCTTTTATATATATATAATCATGGTCTACAACTAGAAAACTATGTTTTTCATATCAAAAATTTATTTGTTTATGAAAAAATATATTTTTTATTATTATTTTATGTTTATAAAGAAATATTTCAATTGAATTGTCAGACACTTGTATTCCCATAAATTGTTTTTCAACTATTACATAAATAGTAAACTAAGATAGTGGTAATTTTTAATTTGTTTTTGATTTATTTTAAACGATAGTAAACTAAAAATGAAAGGCTGTGACATGAAAAGCAAACAAAGGCAAACAATTTTGGAAGTGTTTTTTCAGGTGTTTTAGAAGAGCAAATACACACGATAGATAGAAGAGAACTTTCGACCATAGAAGAGAACATCATCTATTTCAAACCCGCTTAAAGATTCCAGTTGATCAGTTAAAAGAAGAGTGGATCATAGTTTAACGAAAAAGCATGATATGCTTTTCTTGAAATTTTCATATAAAAAGTTGGGTTATCTTTTCAACAAATGATTTTCAAGAAATTATTTATGCAACCACGTCATCTATGCGCGTGCGTTCAAATTTGGAATGTTGAAACTTCAATTTCAATTTTCGGTATATAAAGTTGGGTTTTCTTTTCATGAAATGATTATCTACGCAACCACGTCATCTATCCGCGTGCGTTCAAATTTGAATTTTCGGTATATAGTAATTTATGTAATCTTGGCACACGGTTTTTGTCGTACACTTCTTTTGGCGGTCAGCAATTCAATTAATACTATAAGCCGTAATCGTAGAGAGACCGCTGGTTATATGTTTATATGTTTGTATTTTCCTATTAATCAATTATATAATTGATAGGTTTTTGGTGTTCAACAATTTAATTCATATAATCGATCATCTTTTCCCATTAGCAATTCAATTAATATTATAGGGTTAATTGGAGAAGCAACGGTGGTAGAGAAACAAAGCTCGTAATATGTTTTTATTTTTTTCTTAACTCATTTTTCATTTTTCATGTAGTTTCAATATCCATATAATTGAATTATTCTTTTTAGTTTATTTTTTAATTGGAAATGTTAAATTTTAATTATTGAGAGTTATATTTTAGGCAACAAATACTTTATCTAATTTAGACTAATGTAAGCTTTTTATGGTTTTGTGCTTCCTATTATCAACTATTAATATTTCTTTAAAGTTATTATAAGTGATGAAAGAGAGCTACTTCTTCAAGGTTACTATAAGTAACCAAATAGAGCTAGTTTCATTTCTCTATGTTATTTCATTTTTATGTATTCAATAATATATATAACATATTTTCATTTAGGTTTCAATATATTTTTTACATGTCTTTATTTAGGTGTCAATAATAATAGATTTACTCTTAATTTTGACATGATTTTTTAATTTGGAAATTACAAGTTTTTAATATCAAATTATATGTTTACTATTTCAAATGTGATTGGTAACTCAAAGTTAAGATGAAGTCAAAATTAATTATATCAATAAACATGTTTATTTTAAAATAGAATAAAGATTCCAAAACTTTAATTTAATTATTAATCATTATTAGATTTCTGTTAGGACCATTAAATTTTTCATGGTTGTTTTAGTGGTATACCCAAATCAAGGACTGAGATTTATGTGCAAGGTAGTTATGTTTTTTTTGTCATTTGAGTGAAACTCATTAATTAAATAAATATGATATGAACAAGTTTCATATTAAATGAGGTATGTATTGTTGCATACCCTATTTATAAATTAAGAAACTCCTTCATTGATAAACATCTTCTTCCATGCTTTCTGAAATAAGTATATATTTAACTTATAGTAATAATAATAATAAAAAAATAGTTAATTTCATTATTTTTTAAATTTTACCGGAGATGTATTAGCAGTCACTAGCCATTAATTTTATATAATTGTTCTAGTATGTAAATTTATATTAAAAATGTGTTGGTTTTCTTAATATTGATAATTTAAATACATTTCAAATATTTTATAGCTACATAAATACAAAGGTTTTAAATATTTGAAATTACATTTTATAGTGAATTACTCCAGTGTTTACCACTTTTTGTTAATGATATGGAGAGTGAGATAATCTATCTTATTTTGGTTATTGGATTTGTGTGTTTAAATATTTTTAGTATAGAGCCTTCTCAAATACCATGCACACTTTGCTTTGTATGGTTATTTATAATAGAGTCTTCTCAAAATAACATGCACACTTTACTTTGTATGGTTTAAACTGTAGAAAGAATTTTGATTGTCTTTTGGTTCTTGCTTCACCTTTATTTTTGTTGTTGTTGTTGTAATTTTAGATATATTTTGTTAATTTTTTTTTAATTTTTATACATATTCAACAACTAAAAGTTTATCCTAGAAGGTGAGAAAGAAAATTCATAGTTTAGAGAATCTATTCCTTTGAGAAAACTATTCTCCAATCTTGCATCCTTTTATTTTCCAAACAACCTTAATTTACTCCTTGCATCCTTGGGTTGATGTTGTATTTCAAATGAGTACCATATAACAAGAAACAACTCAACAAGACTACAACCCCCATAATAAGAACTTTCTTTTACCAAATTTTTTTCTTTTGAACTAGTGAAATGATATATATTAAATGACTTGTATACACATTAATCCATGATAAGCATGAGAACACGTACCCCATTATATATCTCACATTACCAACTCAACAAGACTAAACCCCCAATAATAAAAACTTTTACTAGTTTTTTTTTTTGAACTAGTGCAACCATATAAATTAAATGACTTGTATACGTTAAGCCTCGTCCTCCTCCTCCTCCACCACCCCCTCCACCTCCACCACCACCTCCACCTCCACCTCCACTAGTGCAACCATATAAATTAAATGACTTGTTTACGTTGAAATTGGTTAACTTCACAGAAACCTCTGAAAATTTTGAAACAAATGGTGATCTAGAGAAGTTTGCGATTATGATCAATTTGATAATTACAGCGATATCATATCTAACAAACATGTTATAAAATTAGTGAAACTTTTCAAACAAATGGTGATCTAGAGAAGTTTGCGATTATGATCAATTTGATAATTACAGCGATATCATATCTAACAAACATGTTATAAAATTACTATGCCTTTTGACGACCGAAAACTTCGAAAGTACAGCGATATCATATCTAACAAAGGTGTTATAAAATTACGCTGCATTTTGACGACCGAAAACTTGTAAAGTAACAGATGCAAAAAGTTAATAAACGTGTAGCCGTAACCTCATCCTCAACAACAGATGAGGCGGCTTGAACAAGGACATGAACTCGATGTAGAACCATGCACAATGACTTGGCTGAAGATACTTTTAATGTGGTCAATTATGTTCCTACATGTGATTTTTGTTGCAACAAACAGAAAATTGAAAGGCTACACAAAAATGAAATCTAAATCGAAATATCATAAAATAATTATCAAAATCAAGGAGGACAGGAGCCTGGTTTGAAGAGATTAAACTAATTAAAGAAAATGAAATAGAAAGAACAAAATTACATTAACAACCAATTATCTAAAATTTAAATAAACACAGGAAATAAACAGAGTACCTGAAACGAATTTGGAACAGCGGAAGAGAATATACCAACAAGTGTTTTCGTAACAGCAGCAACAAGAGCGCATTGGAAGATAACAATTCTTCCCTTGGCGGTTCCTGTGAATCAAATAGAAAGGACAAACACAAGGCCGAAATGAATGAATTTACTTCGATATATACAAAGAATAACATAATCAAGAAATAGCACTGATCTCAATCATTTGGATATATGAGAGGATCTTCTGGAATAGTCAGACTTGGATACAGGAGAGGATCTTCTGGAATAGTCAGATTTACAAACAGATAGATGGTATATCGAAATGAATAACAAAATCAAGAAATACCGTTGATCTCAATCGATTGGATGCAGCGGGGATCTTCTGGAACGGTCCAAATCCATTGTGATCATCAATAGACAACAATTGCAACCAACAGAGAATCCCCTAGAACGGATAAGAGGTCGAGATCCATTGCTGTCATCTTCGGTCAACCTAAAAATTTTGGCCATTAAATTCTACGCAGAGAGTCTTTGATGTGGAACAAAGACACAGAGCGTTGATTAGGAACCAAGACACAAGGCACAAAAACGAGACACCAAAATGACGCTTCCCAGAAACGAACAGTCAAGAGAGCATGAGGACACCAAAATCCTAAGCTCTTCTTCTCTGCAAGTAACGGCCACACAAACATTTGAGCACAGTGACATATAAAAAAAAGTGGTGCAAACACAAAAAAAATTCGCTGCAAATACAGATGATAAATAGAAATTCGAACTATTCGTTGCAAGCAGCCATACATTTATGCACCGCACAACAACCTCATCTACTAAACCGACATAAAAATTCCATCTCTCGTCTATGTCAAAATAGCTGTGATCAGTTAAAGGAGTGGACCACAAAAAAGTCTCAGATGCTTTATTCTAGCACAAAAGCGCAAAGTAGTTGGGATTTCTTGAAATTCAATTCTAGTGAAAAAGATGCTTTTCAAGGAATTTTCTTCACATCCACATCTATCCAGGTCGGTGCAAATTTGGAATGTTAACGCTTGAATTTGAATTTAAATGGAATCTTTGATACTCGCTAAATACTATTCTATGTAATCTTGGGGTAGTCTTTTTATGCTCCTTGCAAATTTGGAATGTTCACGGTTGAATTTGAATTTAAATGGAATCTTTGATACTCGCTAAATACTATTCTATGTAATCTTGGGTAGTCTTTTTCTGCTCCTCTTGTTTGGGCAATCAACAATTCAAATAATATTACAAGGTTAACCAGAGAAGTTAGAGAGCATCTTATATTTCTTTATTTCTGTTTTAAAGCATTTATTTAATTTGATTGAATATTTTCATTTAGCTTCAATAATTTTTTGTTTTAATTGAAAATTACAAGTTTTTCATTTGCATTTATATTTTATCTTTTTTTCGATAATTTTATATAATCTAGTTTAGGGTAAGTTCTTTCTTGTGGAGTGTTTTCTATTATTAATAATTAATGTGTTAAAGTTATTACAAGTGATCCAAGAGAGCTAGTTACATTTATCTCTTTCTTCCATTTTTATGTATTCAATAATATATATAGCATGTTTTTATTTAGGTTCCAATATTCAATAATATATGTAGCATGTGTTCGTTTAGGTTTCACTAGTAACAAATTTACTCTTAAGTTTGATATCCATTTTTTAATTTGAAAATACCAAGTTTTTAATATCAAATTATATGTTTAGTCATTTACAAATGTGATTGGTAACTCAAAATTAAGATGAAGTCAAACTTAATTATATCACAATGTTTCTTTTAAAATAGAATAGAGATTCCAAAATTTAAATCTAATTATTAATTATTATTAGATTTATGGTAGGACCATTCAATATTCTATAATTTGTTTAGTAGTATACACAAATCAAAGACTCAGATTTATGTGGAAGCTCGTTGTATTTTTTTTGTTGATTTAGTGAAATTGATTAATTAACAAAATCTCTTGTGAGCAAGTTTCATATGAAATGAGTTATGTTTTTTTGGGCTTCAGATACAGAAGCCATGGGTCTTGCCCATGGTATTATAACATACCCTATTTATAGACTAAGAAAATCAGTAATAAAAATGGATATAAATCTTCATGGATAAAAAATTTATTCCATGCTTTGTCAAATGAA
>APFE031697921.1:20789-42755 GCA_000404065.3 Pinus taeda
TTAAATTCATTTAAATGATCAGCAACAGATCCACCTTCTGACATCTTCATATTAAATAAACACTTCATAAGAAATACCTTATTTGAGGTTGAGGGTTTTTCATATAGTTTGGTCAATGTCGACATTAAACCCTCTGTTGTCGTTTCCTTTGAAATATTAAAGGCTACCAACACCGCTAGGCACAACCGCATTGTTCCAAGTGCCTCTCTGTCAAGAATATCCCATTCTGTGTCTGTCATACTCATCAACTTCTTTGCCTTTCCGCTCGTACAGATCTTTCTGGTACAAATAATATTCCATCTTCATCTTCCATAGCTGGTAGTTTTGGCCATTAAATTTTTCGACCCTAAACCTACCATCTTCCCCCATTACTCCCACTCGAACCAGGAACCCTTTTCTCCTGCGAGTTTATCAGCCAAATAGATCTTCGACTCTGATACCAGTTGTTAGAAAATCATATATTACAGAGCAATGGAACACATCAAATATTGCAGAAATATAAACACAAATTACACATAAAACACATAAAACAAGAGAGACACAGATATACGTGGTTCACCCAGTTTGGGCTACGTCCACAGAGAAACAACCAGTCCTTCCTTTTATATTATCCAGCAAACTGAAGAGATACAACCTACTGCAGATCCATTGTAATTCCCTCTTCGCTCTCAATCTCCTCTCTCTTCCTCACTCAGAATACATATATACATAGACAAAATACAATTCCCTCATATATAGTGAGGGGTTTCCTTCTAGGGAGAAAGAGCCTAAATTAAACACAACTTCTACCATCAAATCTTCGCTTAATGAATGACCCATATTGACTACGAAATTACAACATATTACAAGGCAATTTTACATCTATTTTTAGCTTCGGGGGTGGTGCCCCCCCTCGACCCCCCCTGCAACATATATTTTATGGGAAGCGTTGCCGCCACATTATGAACTGGGGTCCAATGCGGTGATACCTTTGAATACATAAGATAATCACGCTCCACGCGCAACACTTGCCACTTTAAGTCAAACTCAAACTTTGACTTGCTCAAACTTTTTAATCTGGACTCAGATTTGAGTGTCATTAACACCGTTGGAATCAGGGTGACGAGCACTTCGATCTAATGCCGAGTTCATCCAGAATCTGCCACTTTGAGTTTTAAGCCTTTCTACCTTGCCATTAGTACTTTACTGAAGATCCACCTGGATCACCACATAACAAATTGGTGACTCCACTGGGGACTCGTTTCAATCGCTGTCTTTTTTCGTGTTTGATTTTTTCAACCTGCTGCACAAGCCTTACTTGAGTGTTTGGAAAGTTTAGAAGTTTGGATTTTGGGCTGGATCTGGTTTATTTTTATTTTTTGTTGAATTTCCCCGCTGTACACACTTTTACTTTAGGCACAATGCACATTTCTTCAAACTTACCTTTTAGGAAAAGAGCACATGCACTCTCGTTTACTCTAGAGCGTGTGCACATGCCTGAAACTTTTGAAAAACTCATTTGTTTCCTCTTAAAATCCATTTTTTTTGTTTTTTCCTGTTGTTTTACACCTGTATGAACCTATTGTGAGTGTTTGTCAATTTGATTGAATGCTATTTTTTTTTTTGCTTGTGATTGGTCTTGTTTTGCAAATCAGGGTTGAACCTTGTCTCATGAACGATCGACCTATTAAGAGAGAGATTTATTGGTCCTGTTGAGTTGACTGTCTATCTTTCTTTTATCGATTAAATTAGGTTTTAAGTCTAGATTCCTTTTTTGCAAAACTTTATTTGGGATGCCAAAGTGAATGATTTAGAATATTAGGTTTGGTTTATGAATATACTTCCTATGTTAATTCTCGAATGAAAGATCATTTTTCCATCTATTTGCTGGAAGTGTTCATGAACTAAATTAGTTACTGCAAGAAACGTTGTAGCATTCAATTAGGGAAAAGTTCATTGTTAGTCATCATTGGTTTCTTGTTGCATTGTTCGAATTTTTGAATGCTTGTATGAAAAGAGAGATTTCTTGTTTACTTGTGTTATTGGAAAAAGTGAAGATTTGAAATTGTTTTCAATATTCAGGTGATTTGAAATTGGTTATTTGCATTTTAGGGAAAAGGTTACAGTGGGGTTTTGAGTTTCTGTTTATATTTCAATTGAAAAAGTGAAAAATTATTTCTCTACCTTAGATATATTTTCATTGAAACAAAAAGATCATATCATCATTTTCGATTTCATTAGGATTGCCTCAAGTCATAATTTCATTAAGTTTCACATCCATTACCTTTGCATAACAACAACTATTAAAATCGACGATAATTAAAATCAATTTAGAAAGTTTTATTCTTAGGGCTCTTTTCCACCTACAATAGATTAAGTATAACGCTTTGGAATAGGGAAGTGAGTAAACTTTCCAAAGCTGCAGAAAAACACTAGAATCTTGTGATAGGGAGATAAATCCAGTTATTTTAGTTTTTCTCTAGGAAGCTCCCCTTACAAAGGATTCAAGCACGAGATCATATCAAACCTACTGAAGTGATCGTACCCATTTCATTGGCTATGGTATAGTGATTTACACGCATTACAATGGTGCCAAAAGGTACTTGGGGTCACTTGAAAGTAAACCTCCAATTAACCATGTTGATGAGCTTTCAAGGGGATTGAGCTTTGTTACTCTGCCCTTGCGTGTACGTCCGATCTACTATTGCCACCCTAGGTAGAATTTTTGTAGTTGGTAACCTTAGTGACCATAATCCTAGGGCTATTACCTAAGGTGACGATAGAGGGTAGGTCCAGATGTACCTGGAACATGCGTTGACTAGACTCACTTGGAATTTTTGGAGGGTAATCTTCACCCGAGATGGCATAAGTGAAGTTATTTTCACCAGATCATTTCATTAAGCAGTTTGTTAGTGTAATTGGTTTCACTTGCTCATATCTACATCCACTTTTCACTTTAATTTTTGCGAAATTGGATTTCATTATCAACTAGTGATTTCATTGTGAAAAGCTTGTTTGCATGGTTTGAATCCTTATATTTTTTAGCGTGTGTTAAATTGTTTGTTTTTACTTTTTAGAGACCTTAGGATTGGATTGTGAATATTGTTTAGTTTTGTGATAAATTTTGATCCCGGATGAATCACCAAGGCAATCACGTAGAATGTGATGTCAACCTCCTGAATACACACCAAGTCAGTTGGAAAAGATAAAAACGAAAAGGTCAAAGTCAATAGGATCAAAAGACTTCGATGAACCTAAAACATCAACAATTTTATAATATGAGGTAATAGAAACCTAATTGAATCCAACACACAAAGTAGAATCAGGCTTAGTTCACTCTAGTCCAGAGATTACTAAAGTAGTTCACACAAAATCTGACACTAGTGAAGTGTTGGAAACTGAACTTACTGAACCAGACATAAAACATCTTGAATATGAACTTTCTCAACCTGAATCACCTTCGGCTATTTTAGCTCCTACTCCTGAGCCACCCCCACCTCAAAGGAAGCAAATATTAATGACTGAATTACCTCATGGGTTAATTAGAAATGAAGACGTTACCTGAGAAACAAAGACACCTCATTCTCCATTTACCGGTAGTGAAACTTTTGACCCAAGAGTTCCTTTCTCTCCTTACTGACCTAATCCTTTGTATTCTACAACTTTGAGTTTTTTAGGTCAGAATTTGTCACTGCCATGCATTCCTTTTTATTCACTAGAAGTAACTATGTCAAAAATTCCTGTTGGGAGCAAACCTATTGATTTATCCATGTTTACCATCTCCCTAGAATCACTATTGTATGGTGTTCCATTAGTTCTTCCTGGATACCAGTCACTAACTGGGACTTTTTCAGGAGCCGCTTCTTCTCCCCAAACTTCTACTTGTTCATCTGGTTTATTTACATATATTGTTCAGAGCATGACTTCCATGCCTGAAGCATTTACGACATCAGATCAATAGATTCACATGGTGTATGGTAATTCAAGTAACCCTCAAGTAACCCCGACTGGCATTTGGTACCAGCTTGGGGGAAACCACCTTATCCTCCACCTGGGGGACAACTTATTGTTAGGGGTCAACCTTTTACTAGAACTTATGGTCAGATACCTCAACCTGGCCTAGGTCAACCTGTTGTAAATCAACCTTTACTTGGTACTCATCCTGGGACAAACACGATTTGCAATCCTACCTTTAATCAACAATATGGTCCATTTGCTCCACAAGTGTCACTTTGTCAACCTGTTAAGGCTACTGGACAAACGATTCCTCAGATACATGTTCGAGGTATTGTTGTGCCTTCTAGCAGCCTATTAAGGGAATTCCTCAAACACCTTTTTAACAACTGATTCAACGACTTGTTCAGAGTTCCCCACAGACCCTTATTCAAAAAACTGTTTCACAACTGGTTCCAAGTTCTCCTCAGCCACCTATTCCAGGAATATCACAAACGACCGTTCTAGTAACGCCTCAAATATTTGTTGCTCAGAATACTCAGGAAATCCCGCAGGCTTCTGCTTATCAAATCGCTCCTACCATCCAGTGTATACCACAAATTCCTATTGGGTAACCCATTCTCGGAACAATGTAAACACCTTTTCAAGGTCAAACTTTCGAGAGCCTGCATTTTCAAGGTCAAGCTTACCAAGTTCCACCTTTTCACGGATGAGTTTTTCAAATTCCTCCTTTCCAAGGCCAAACTTACCAAAACCCACTTTTTCAAGGTCAATTCATTGAAATCCAACTTGTTCAAAGTCAATTTGTTCAAGGTCAAGTTTTGTAAGCGCAACCTTTACAGGGGCATTATTAATTAGATCAAATGGGTCAAGATCACCTTTCTAGAGTCAACCATACTCAAGTCATACTTATCAAGTCCTTGTTCAACCTCAACCTGGTATGGTTCACCCTAGTTACCTTGGTGGAATTCCAATTCCAACTGCTCAGGCTATCCCAAGATATCCTGGATATCCGCCTCCAGGGGTTGGTCTTAACCTGAAAGGTTATCAAACTTTATCGCAATACCATAGCCAATAGTTACAGTTTATTGTAACGCTATATCTACCATATTTATCCCGGTTAACCAACAATCATATTTATTATTATCCTTTTTGGTCGATGATTCATACCAATTAATCAAGTCACATACCCAAATTCGAAGGTAAATCAAGAGAGGATCCATCCAATCATGTGAGGACATATCACATTTGGTGTGCATCGAATTCTTTGATCGATGATTTCATTCGTCTACACCTTTTCCAATGAACTTTAACTAGTTTGACAATTAAATGGTGCATTGAGCTACCTCGTGCCTCTTTTCATAACTTTAACTCCCCGGCGACAACATTTTTAACCCACTTTCAACTACCAATATGTTATGATACCGGTACCGAACTATTGAATTCTTTAAAGCAATCGAAGTCAACTCGCATCTCCAATCATATTCATGAATGGAGACGTAGAGGTCGATTATTCAAAGTTTTCATTCCAAATCAAATTTTAACTCAATGGTTTACAAAGTCACTTCTTCTTGTTATCACATAATATGTTGCCAAGGGATGTGTCGTCATGGAAGAACAAGTAATTTGTCATGCCCAGTACTTAGACTTAGTTTACACTCAATCTGGCACTTCGTATGAAAGATCCCAAATTTACCTTGCCCTACGGGTGAACCCATTATTACATCTCCTATAGGATTAGGATCTAATGCTGTTGATCGTATTATAGGTTCTGTTAGCCAATAGTCTAAGGGAAAAAACAAAAATTCTAAAAATACTCAGACTTTGGCCATACAATATACACCATCTGAAAGCCTTCCTTCAGAAACTATTTCCGAGATGAACGTTGTAGAATCATATACTGGCAAGATGAAATCAACCAGAAATAAAAAGAAGGGGAAAGGTAAATTGAAACAAAATGCTACTTCAAAAGAGAAACCTGCTAAACCTGAGCCTACTGATGAAAAACAAAAACCTCGCTATCCTTGCCTTATTTTCAATGAGGATCACTATACGAAGGAATTCCCACATCAGACAAAGGTTTATAAATTCATTGAAGGTTCTCCAACTCCCTCTGTTTTGAACGATCCATTTCCTTCTCAAGACAACAAAATGGTTTCTCATAACACATCTTCCTCTTCCACATTGCAAGATATCATGATGATGTCTTCACAAGAAGTTCTCGTAGCTACGAGATCTAAAGATTATGGGTCCAAATGTCATGTCGAAAATGGAAATGAGGCTAGTTCGTCTGGTCAAACTTCAAATTTAATTCCTCCTTCTCCTTCTAAACCATTACAGATCGAGAAGCCAAATCCTAACATGATGATCCGACTGCCTCCCAAAGGTGTGATTTGGAAATCAACTTTTAACTCGCATGTTAGAGCTACACAAAATTATAACTTTGTTGAAGACCTGGAAATGTCTCCTTTCGCAATGTAAAATTTGAAGGTGTTGCAAACATGCTCGACACAATGAAAGATTTTATTGTTAGCTATAAGAGCTATTGATCTGAAAGATTCTAACTTAATTATCTTTGACCTTAAGAGTCATATCCCAAGACTCCCTCATCAACTGGCATTCGAGATTCTAGTTTTTGTTAAAACTAAATGAGTATTTCGTATATTCGTTGATGAAGGAGCTTCTACGTGCATTATGTCGATTTATTGTTGGAAAGCTTTAGGTTCTCCAACCATCAACCAATCACCTACCACTCTGAAAGCCTTTTATGGAAGAGGTTTTCATCCATATGGGATCCTGAATGATTTTCCCATAGAGTTAGAGGGAAAAACCGTTGCAATCAAAGTTGAAGTTGTGGATGCTCAACTAGATTACAGCCTTTTGCTTGGTCGAAGTTGGACCTATTATATGTCAGCAGTGGTCTCATCATTGTTTCGAATGATACAAATTCCTCATAAAGGAAACAACGTCAAAGTAGACCAGTTGTATTACTACACTTCAAACCCTAACTTTGTGGGTAGCATACATTTTTTCAGGAAAATAAATTATCCTTATGAAGATATTGGGGTTGGTTTACTCAAAGACTCAACGTTGATGGGAACCTTTGCAATGCCTCCACTAAATTTTCCTTCTAATTTTGTTGAGGTAAAAATGATTACACCAAGCACTATGGAATCTCTTTATCTGTGGATAGTGCCTTTAGAGTCTAAGTTATCTTGCTATGGTAGTGAGATGCCTTTGAGCCCTTTTGAATTGGCCTATCAAGAAATACAATCGTTTTCTAACCCTGCATCTTCTGATATTGATTGAGTGGATACATTTAATGAAGATTATTCTCCTTTGCCTTGGTTAAAACTGGTTTCATTCTCTAATCCTTTCAATTATACGTTTCCAATTGACGAATGTATCATGGATGCTATGAATTCGGATGAAATGCCATGGAATGATCACCATCATCGTTCATCTTTTTTACCTAGCCTTGAAAAAATTGAGAATGATTTTTCAAATATGTTTTCACCTGAGATAGTAAATAGTCTAGAATCACCCATTTCAGTATTTTAATCTGAATCCGAAAGAAATTTGGGGAATGTATTTGCGACCATTGCCATTGACGTCTCAGTTAAAACAGGGATTATTGAAAATATTCACATAGGTGCCTCATGCTCACTCAAATAAATTCGAACATATAAGACCCTATTTCAAGAATTCTGCAACATTTTTTCCCGGTCCTATGAGGAAATGTCAAGAATTGATCCAAGCATTGTAATACATGAAATTAAGACTTACCTGAATCCCAAGCCTGTTAGACAACGATTACGTCTCATGCGTCTGTGAAACGTTGTTGCAATTAAAGCTAAGGTAGAGAAACTTCTCAAAGAAGGTTTCATCTACCCGGTTCCCTTAACTAATTGGGTATCCAATATCGTGCTTGTTAACAAGAAACAAGGAACCATTAGAGTATGCATCTACTACAGGGATATCAATAAATCTTGTCCAAAAGACAATTGTCCTACTCCCTATATCGATCAAATCATCTAGAATGTGCAGGAAATGAAATATTCTGATTTATGGATGGATTTTTTGGCTACAACCAAATCAACATACTCCCAGTTGATCAACATAAAACCACATTCATTTTCCCATGGGCGAATTTTTCCTATTGAAAAATCCCATGCAGTTTGAATAATGCAGGTGCAACTTTTCAACGGGCTATGTCTTATGCATTTCACGATATCAAGCATATTGTGCAACCTTATATGGATGACTTGACAGTTCATTCACTGAGATAAGAAGACCATCCAATGCATTTGAGAGCAATTTTCATCCGATGTTGCCATTATAATATTCACTTGAATCCACATCAGTGTGTTTTCTGTGTGCAATCTAGTCGATTGCTAGGGTTTCTCATTTCAAGGGAGGGCATTTGTGTCGATCCATTGAAGGTTGAGGCTATCTTGAATTTTCCTCCTCCTTCCAATCTTTGCCAACTCCAAAGTTTGAAGGGAAAGAAAACTTTCTACGTCGATTTATCCATAACTATGTCGAGTTGAATAGAGGTTTTACTTGACTTTTGAAAAAAGGCATCCCATTTATCTAGGATGAAGTGGCTCAAAAAGCCTTTGATTCACTTAAATATGCATTGACCCATACACCACTGTTACATCCTCCCGGTTATCACTGAGATTACTTTTTATACTTAGCAGCATCCATGCCACCATTGGTATGTTCCTAGTTTAGGAAAACAAGTCAAACAAAGAGCATGCGATATATTACTTAAGTCGTAATTTGACCAAAATAAAGCAAAATATGCACATGTGGAGAAACTGGTCTTGGAAGTTGTTCAAGCTGTCCAACGTTTCCCTCAATACATGTTATTACGCAAAACTAATGTAATTTCTGATTGCAACCCCATGGTTTACATTATTACCAGACAATTTCTGGGTGGCAAGTATTCCAAATGGATAGTCATCCTATAGGAATTTGTTTTTGAATTCATTAAATCCAAATCTAAGAAATCATTAGTATTTACTGAGTTATTGTGTGACTTTCCCTGTATTGAAAATGAAGACGTGGTAGAAGATTCTATTATAGATGAATCTCTCTTTCTAATTGGTACTTTAGATCCCTCGTACGGAGATATCATCATTTATCTCTAGAACCAGACATTTAAGCCAGAACTGAGTCGAATTGATCGTCGTCGAATCTTGTATCAATCCCAACAATACAATATTGTTGGTGACACGCTTTATCGTTGTGGTGCCGATTCTATTTTTCAACGGTGTTTAACTCACGTAGAAGCTGAAAAGGAATTGAATGACTGCCATTTTGGAGCTTGTGGTGGCCATATGTCAAGGTTTTCCACTGCTCAAAAGATCCTACACGTAGTATATTTATGGATTTCTATGTTTAAAGGTTGTATAACTGTGGTCCAAAAATGTCATAATTGTCAAATTTATGATCGAAAAATGTGTGCACATCCATCTTCTCTTCACCTAATCATTATTGTCGGCCATTTCACTAAATGGGGAATTGACTTTCTTACATGTAACCCTCACTCGGTTGGGGGGCATGGGTACATTATCCTTTTGGTAGACTATTTTACAAAATGGGCCAGGCGATGCATACATACAAGGATGACGGTGAAACAACATCCATTTTCAGGTTCAATCATGTAATTGCTCAATTTGAAGCACCACAAGCTATTGTCATGGACCATGGTGGCCATTTTCGAAACCATATGATGACTGATCTTAACTCTAAGCTAGGATTGCGTCATGACAGTTCTACCCCATATTACCCGCAGGGAAATGGCCAAGTGGAAGTCGTTAACAAGGTTTTAACCACCATGATTAAATGATTATTGAGAGTCATAAACTAGAATGGCATCTAATGCCACATCCAACCTTGTGGGTATACCGCACTACAACAAAAACTTCAACTGGTTTTACTCCTTTCCAGCTTGTCTACGACATGGAAGTAGTTCTACCGATTGAATGCGAGATATCGTCTTTGGAACAGGGAATTGAATTATTACCAACTACTTCTGCTGAAGAGGAACGTTTTATGTACTTAGCACGTCTCAATGAGACTCGCCGTGATGCTGCATT
This sequence comes from Pinus taeda, assembly GCA_000404065.3. Taxonomy (NCBI): domain Eukaryota; kingdom Viridiplantae; phylum Streptophyta; class Pinopsida; order Pinales; family Pinaceae; genus Pinus; species Pinus taeda. The sequence continues at coordinate 30,830 of APFE031697921.1, forward strand.
AGGTAGCGAGGCCAAACGAAATGAGTTAAAGCACAATATGATCAAAATGTCAAACCTCGTTCATATGCATAGGGTGATTTAGTCTTGGTCTATGATCAAGAGCACGATAAGTTAGGTGCTGGTAAATTCAAGGCTATGTGGCATGGCCCTTATATTGTAAAACGTGCACTGAAAAAGGGGCCTATGAACTAGTGGATTATGGCAGAATTCCTTTGGGAAAGCCCAAAAATGGTCTTTACCTAAAGAGAGATTATGATTATATTGTTCAGGGAAACATTTATATATTATTGTACCATAGTTTATGTGTGACATTTTTTAGCATTTTTTGTGATTTTTCACTACTTCGCCTACTTATCTTGTGTTACACTTTATTTACAGATGTTGACATTCCCTCAGACTTACATTGGCTTTGCTTATGGCACTAGTCGTAGTACTCAAAATTTGTCTTCCATAGCCTAGGTCATCTATTCGCCCACATACGAGTTCATTTCTATTCATGGGACATACCTCGGTCAAACAATGAACAATATTTCAGAATATAACGCAATGATTGAGCTATTATTTGATACCATTGCATTTGGCATCCGTCAATTGATCGTTAGATTAGATTCACAACTCGTGGTATTGCATTTGAATGGTGTTTATTAAGTTAGAAGTGCTTTCATGTTAAGTATGTTTTTGCGGGTTCGTCTCTTGGTACGAGAATTTATATTGAGTATTAACATATTCCGAGAAATTTAAACACATTAACAAATGCACTAGCTAATTATGCGTTAAATTGGCATTGTAAAACATTTGTAAATAAATCAATGCAATATTCATTCACATATTGTACGAGATAGTCAGAAATAGAAGTAGTAGGTTTTTCATTAGATAAAATTCTGTAAGTGTGGATTTTACAAAAAACTCATCCACTGACATGAGGCCCCATGGCCTTTATTTTTTGAACATGCCAATACATCATCAAAAATAAAAAAATAGCCCTCAGAATAGTCACTACGCATGCTGATGATCATGGTAGATACAATAGCACGTGCTACTCGTCGTAGCAAAGGACTAATAGTATCGAGAACTCCTGCAATATGCCTCTAGTAGCGAAGAGACAAATCATCTATAGCGACATCTAGAATGTCCAGAGTTAACCTCTGAAGGTTGTGGTCTATCTCTGTCAGTGTCTCTGCTACATCCAAGTTCTATACTATAAGAGAAACTAGTTGCTCACCATGCCGGTCATATCTATGTAATCCAACTAGTCTCATTGGGGCCACATCTGAATGATCATTTCAGATAATTAGTTGGATGCCAAAAATAAATAAAAAATGAAAATATTAAAAACAACCAAAATGTGAAATTTTACCTGTAGCACCCTACTGCATCCCAGAAGGCAATGGCATGTCCAGATCTCCTGTGTAGTCCATCCCTGCATACAGAAAGTCCTTGATCATGATGATATGGCTTTCCAACCACTCGAGGAATTCAAGAGTAAATCTGTCTGTTGGCCCTTCGCCACTTCAATGGCGTGCCATAAGTGTACCCCATTTTAGCATGCGAGGATCACAAGTCTCTCCTTTCTCTACATATACTTGTGGAGCCAGAAGAGGAATATGCTCCAAAGAAAATGAAATAACGAAGGCACCATACCCAAAGTTTTTGAGTTTGCTCATTCTGACCTTGGTTAGTTGCCCCTTCAAGTTGGCAACTACAACTTCACTCCAGTTAAATATGCTACCATGAAAACAATCCACAATAGTCTACATATGAGCCTTCATGAGGAAATGTACAGCAACACTTCCGCACAACGGTGCAATAGTAGACCCATTGGTTTTCAAAGGAATCTGAGCTATGGTCTTGATATTAATCTAGCCACCTTTGAGAGCAGCCCCATCAGTACAATATTGTATCAAATAGGTAGCATTAGTATTGACACCACGCCTATGGCCATACAGGTTGATTTCCTCGCCACGATGTGGAAGTCCACTCAGGAAGTAAATGTCATCAGCATCGATGACAAGTTTGTGGTCTCCGACTATGAAACATTCTTCCTTAACGTTCCACTTTCCCACCATCCATTCAAGCAAGTCTAATTGGGCCCTTATGCCCGAAATGGTGAAAAACTTGTATAACGGACAATTTTTTAGGTTTGTATGGTTGTTGGGTCATTTAGAGCAAGTATATATTGTTCTTAGTGCTCACGCTCTCTCCATTCCATGTTTATGGTTCAAAAGCCTGCAATTAAACATAAAATATCATTAGAATCAATTATGGAGATATTTAGCAAAATATTTGGGGTGTTTTGATTTTATATTTCTTGCCCTCAGCATTGTGTGCAACCAACTTTAAGGAATAAAGTGCATGTACGTAGTTTATTTCCTTGAAACTGAGCCAATAACGTTAAAATTAATGTCGGTGTGCGCAACTCCGATAAGGGGTACCTGTGCACAATGAGGGTGGAAAACATTTTAAAAACCCTCCCCAAGAAAACCAAAATCTGCAGTGAAAAGCTAAATAAATGACATGAAAATGAAGAGCTCAAATTGACCATTTACCTGGAGAAAATGGCTCACGATTTCATCCAACGGTTTGCCTAGAATCAGCTTCAGAAGTTTCTGGTAAAATGACTTCTATCTCTCTCAAAAGGGTAAAAATGACTTCTATCTCTCTCAAAAGGGTAAAAATGCAAATGTCAAAAACTTTTTTCTTTTTTGGACATTTATAAGTTTTTAGGGTTATTTAAGTATTATTTTGTACCTGTTAACTTTTTTTAAGTCCAATTTTATAAATGTTTTCATTTTTATTTTCGAGTAGAGATAATTATTTCAAGTTTAAGTATGTAAGTTACAGGATAATTATGGAAACATATCATTTTGGTACCAAGTACATTTTATCACTTTTTCAAACTCATTAAAATTTGCGAAAAAGCGAAACCATGGAGTTCTCTTTATGCCCTTTTCAGACTCCTTAAAAACGAAAAGAACGCTCGAGTAATTGATTGTTTGAACTCGTACAAGTAAATGAACAATCGTCCATTCAGTATAAGTTTACCCCTTTTACGGACTGAACCAGACTATTTACGAAAAAGGTATACGTTGACTAATCATGGTCAATAAAGTTCTCTCTTGCATTATTTTATCCTTTTTCGAGCTTGAGGGACTAAACTTACGAAAAAGAACATTGTGGAGTTTACTTATATTTTTCTCTTAACTCCCTAAAACTGAAAAACATCGAGTTTTACTTTCTTCAGGCTCATTAAAATTTTACGGTAAAAGAACTGAACGAGTTTTCTTTTCGTGTCTTTTCAAATTCTTTAAATATGAAAACGACATCGAGTTACGCCTTTACTGGACTTGTAAAAATTAAATAGTACATGACTCGTTAAGAATAACGAGACCGGACCACTCCTTCTTAAGGTTCGTTAAAAATACTTCGAAGGAATCATATGAAGGATGAGCTTACAGGACAAGCATATGTTATTCTCCGCAAGCTTGTAAAAAAATAAAGAGGTACTTGCCAGTAATGGTGGGAGAAAAGTGGGAAAGAATCTTTGTTTTGCATTTGTAAAAGGCTGTAGTCGCTCTTGAACATGACACCCTATCACTTTTTGTGTCTGGGTTGGGAAATCCATTTATTATTCAGTTGACCATACCTCATTTGAAAGTCTTCAATTGGTTTGGGTTTTATTTTTGAGTCAAATGTTGCCAAGTCATCATGTCATGTCTCTGATATGTTCAAGAGAAGTTCAACTTCGGTCAAAATTACTTTTCCAGTCTTTGGTTTCAGTTACCTAGACCATCCATGAGTCAGTCCTAGATTACTCTAAATTATTGTTCTTCAAAACTTGACATGAGTTTCGTGTCGTAAGCCCTCCTACGATAGCTCACTTCCTATCAACCTCAGTTCATTATCTAGGAAGTTGATCTAGAAACCTTCAGTACCTTGAAACCTACATGCCTTATGGAAGGCTTCTCGCCTTTGACCACAGGTTTTCATCATTGGCCTTCAATCGAATGCTTCTACGAGTGTTCGACGTCAAATCATCTATTCACACTTCATAGATTGTACTGGAAGTACCTTGAGAGCCATTGTCATTATTGATGGTTTCTCTTGCGCTTGTTAACAGTTCACATCATTGACCGGTAATAAAGTGGTTTCTACCATGTTCGACTTCGAAACGTTCACTCGCATGGCTGTATTCGTACAATGGATTGAAAGATGGAGATCAAGACCCTGGATCTAGTTTCATCCATCTAGGCTGTGTGGAGTTATTAAATATTCATGATTGTAAACATAGATCCATTGATGGCTGCGTCCATACTGTGTCGTCTATTGACATGGATCTTCAGATGTATTTCCATATTGTTCTATTGATACATTTATGTTCTAAGTATGGGAATAGTTACCTCAGTGATAATATTATATATTGCATTGTAACAATGGTTTGATTGTTTCAAGTCTCTAACTGTAGTCTCTAACCCAAACCTTCTCATGATAAGGCACTTCAACCATCAAAACATTTCTTCTAACTTTGCGCTTTAGGGGGAAATCTGTTACAGGTCATTTTGTGACATTAGGCAAATTACCATCAGTTTGGATCTCTTGCTATACACACATGTGTTCCAGAGCATTACCTTGCAGAGTTTGAAACTAAATTACGCCAAAGAAAGTTGAGTCTCTAGATCCTATGGTACAAAACCTTGATTTTGGCTACGTTTGCAGTTTCCTAGCTGATTCCTACGTATATGCAGGGAAGACCATTATTATCTGCGCATAGGCACACACTGTCTTCCACTATGACCTACGAACATGACTTGAAGTATGTAAAAATAAAAAGTAAAGTCTACAAGCATTGTTGGTAGCATCTATCCCAACCAATAAGCTTTAAATGCGTACCTATTCAGTGTTGATCCCTCCCATCATGGAGAAACTCCCCTTCCTTTGTGGTACCTCTATCCCACTAATAGCGGATCTCATCCCTTAGAGAATGGATCCATAACTTCCCATTCTTGGCCTATAAAGCCACTACATGTCTGAAAATTGGAGGAGGATTGTTGGAAGTAGGTTTATGCTGTTGAGATTAGGTTGGAAGGATTTTCTTGCAAGGGAGAGGGTTGGAGATTGTAGAAGGGACTTGCAACATCAAGGCTACACGGTTGTGAGGATTTTCTCCAGTTTTAGGAATATAAGCAGTTTTTCTTTCTCAGTTACATCTTCATTGACTTAATTTGTAGGATTCCTTGATCACCTACATGAGTTTTGGTTGCATAATTAATCAGTTCACATGTATAATTGGTTAATTAGTTAATTTATCTCTTTGATTATACATTGCATGCTTTGATCTATTGTTTGTCTCTGTCTTTGCAGATCTCTTTCATGACATTGCGGAGAAGCTATTGAGAGTGATGGAAGGACATTTAGAGCATCAAAGAGCTAATGATCAAAAGCTTTGAGGGACTTCATCAATCAGTTCGCTAAATCGGTAAGAGGCCTCTTTCATTCTATTTGCTTTCAAATGATCAAAACTTAGAGAAAGGTAGCATTTATTGTGTGTTTGTTACTAGGGTTCTTTGAAGAATAGGGGGATCACTCTTGCCTGCAAGAGGGATTTGTCCACATAAAAAATTGGAGACTCCACTGGGGACTCGTTTCAATGTCTATCTTTTTCCTTGTTTGATCTTTTCAACTTGCTGCACAAGGCTTACTTGAGTGTTTGGAAAGTTTAGAAGTTTGGATTTTGGGCTAGATTTGGTTTATTTTTATTTTTTCTTGAATTTCCCCGTTGTGCACACTTTTACTTTAGACACAATGCACATTTTTGTGGACTTACCTTTTAGTAACAGAGCGCATGCATGCTGGTTTACTCCAGAGCATGCGCACATGCTTGAAACTTTTGAAAAACTCACTTGTTTCCCCTTAAAATCCAATTTTTTTGTTTTTTCCTATTGTTTTACACCCGTATGAACCTCCTGCGAGTGCTTGTTAGTTTGATTTAATGTTATTTTGGTTTTTTCTTGTGATTGGTCATGTTTTGCAAATTAGGGTTGAGTCTTGTCTCATGAATGGTCGACCTATCAATAGAGATATTTATTGGTCTTGTTTATTTGATTGTCTATCTTTCTTCTGTTGATTAAATCAAGTTTTAAGTCAAGATTGTTTTTTTTCAAAAGTTTATTTTGGATTCCAAAGTGAATGATTTAAAATATTAGGTTTGGTTTATGAAAATACTTCGTATGCTAGTTCTCGAATGAAAGATCATTTTTCCGTCTATTTGTTGGAAGTGTTCATGAACTTAATTAGTTACTGCAAGCAAAGTTGTAACATGGTTTGAATTTCCGAGTGCTTGTATGAAAAAAGAGATTTCTTGTTTACTTGTGTTATTTGGTAGAGTTAAGATTTGAAATTGTTTTCAATATTCAGGTGATTTGAAAATGGTTATTTGCATTTTAGGGAAAAGGTTATAGTGGGGTTTTGACTTTCTCTTTATATTTCAATTGAAAAAGTGAAAAACTCTTTCCCTACCTTAGATAGATTTTCATTGAAACAAAAATATCATATCATCATTTCCGATTGCATTAGGATTGCGTCAAGTCATAATTTCATCAAGTTTCACATCTATCACCTTTGCATGATAACAACTATTAAAATCAACGCTAATTAAAATCAATTTAGATAGCTATATTCTTAGGGATCTTTTCCACCTATAGTAGATTAAGTGTAGCGCTTTGGAATAAGGAAGTGAGTAAACTTTCCAAAGATGTAGATAAACACTAGGATCTTGCAATAGGGAGATAAATCCAGTTATTTTAGTTTTGCTCTGGGAAGCTCCCCTTACAAAGGTGTCAAGAACATTAGACATGGTGAAGTGACCGTACCCACTTCATTGGCTATGGTATAATGATTTACGCGTATTACAACAATGTCGAAAGGTACTTGGGGTCACTTGAAAGTAAACCTCCAATTAACCATGTTGAGGAGCTTTCAAGGGGATTGAGCTTTGTGACTCAGTCCTTGCGTGTACATTCGACCTATGATTATCCCCCCAAGTAGAATTGTTGTAGTTGGTAACCGTAGTGACCATAATCCTAGGGCTATTACCCAAGGTGATGGCAGAGGGAAGGTCCCGCTGTACCTGGAATAGACATTGACTAGACCCACTTGGACTTTTTGGAGGGTAATCTTTGCTCGAGATGGAATAAGTGGAGTTACTTGCACTAGATCGTTTCATTAAGTAGTTTGTTAGTGTAACTGGTTCCACTCGCTCATATCTACAACCTCTTTTCACTTTAATTTCTGCGACGTTGGATTTCATTACCAACTAGTGATTTCATTGTGAAAAGCTTGTTTGTGTGGTTTGAATCCTTAGATTTTTTAGCGTGTGTTAAATTGTTTGTTTTTACTTTTTAGAGATCTTAGGATTGGACTTTGAATATTGTTTAATTTTGTGGTAAATTTTAATCCTGGTTGAATCACCAAGACAATCACGTAGAATGTGAGGTCAACCTCTTGAATACACACCAAGTCAGTTGGAAAAGATAAAAACAGAAAGGTCAAAGTCAATAGGATCAAAAGCCTCAGATGAACTTGAAACATCAACAATTTTACAATTTGAGACAGTAGAAACCGAATTGAATCCAACAATAATGAAAGATGATAACCCAATAATAAAGCCTTATATAGCTTTTAGTTCATTTTCTCCTCCAACAATATAACTAGTAAGAGAGATAAAATAATATGATTTCTTTCAGATTAATCACATTATTAGGATTTGGTCGATGTTTTGAACTAACTAATGTGGTTCATCCTAAGGACAAGGTGAAAAAATCATACAATCTTCATGAATAAATAGCAGGGATGCATCATTGCCCAAGGGCATCCTTTGAAAACTAGCCATTGGAGAATAGTTAAATAGGTAAATAGAAATTCTAAAAAATTAGAAAGGAATTATTTAATATTCTAAATCTAGTTACAAATTATTTAATATTCCAAATTTAGTTATAAAATATTTAATATTCTAAATTCAGCTATAAATTAGTCGTTAGGCGTACAAATAATTAGTAAGATATTGCTAAGAAAATTAATAAGGATAGAATAGGTTCTTAATAAAATAGATGATAGGAAATTATAAATAATAATAAAGTTTTAAGGGGTTATTATTAATAAAAAATAGTTGTTATATAATTTTGATTAATAATAAGGTTATAAGCTTAAGAGAGGTTGAGAGCAGATTTCAAGATATTCTAAAAGGGAAAGGAATGAAATACTGTTATAAATTTAGATATAAATTAGCAGTTAAGAATACTCCAAAAAATTAATGAGAGGGTTAACAATAAGATATAAATATCAACAAAATAGTTGTTAGAAGATTATAAATAATATTAAATACTAATGAGGATTATATCAAAAATATTATACACAATAAAGTATAAGGTAAAGGGAGGATAAGGGTCGGGTTCAAAATATTATATGTTAGGAGCTTAATAATTTATTTTAAAAATAGGGAAAAATGAATCAATATAAAGATAAAGTGATAATATATGCTATAAATATATAAAGAAAAGGAGATAAGGGAATTTACTTGACCATAAAGTACTTCAGAGCTTGAGAATTTATTATAATTATGTTAAATAAGATAAAAATAATAATAAAAAAGGATGAGGCAAAAATTTTTTAAGGGGGTTGGGGGGCGGGACTAGAGGATTATAAGGAGTGGTCGGAATCCAAACTCTTACTCAATTTTCTAGCCATCATCTATGTTTAGAGATTTATGGCATGCCTCTCAATCCGATAGCCTCCCTAAGCTTCCTATGGTGGAAATGATCCACTCTAGCAATGACTCTCGAATCTTCAATACAGACATGGTGCTTGGATTTCTCCACATGCTCAACTAGAGCCGATGAGTGGGAACGATTGTGCCTTATATCTGCGGTGTGCTCATGGATCCTCTGGTTAATTGATCTACCCGTTTCTCCAATATATGCAATACCACAGGAACATGGAACTAGGTAATCACCTTTCATGTCCTTCGGGTCAATAGGATCCTTAACCGAACTGAGAGAATTCCTAATGGTCCTCAGAGGTTTGAGCGAGGAGGAAACATTATTCCTTCTAAGGATATGGGAAATACTATCCATGGTCCCTTGAATAAACAAGAGATGAACCTTGGATATAGGATCAACACGAGCAGTTTTAACTTTTGATCCTTTACATGCTCTTTGAAAGGCCTTGAGGTTCTGAGTTATGCTATACCCATTATTTTTAAAAACTTCAAGGAGATGAGATTTCTCTTGTTCATGTCCTATTGACCCGAAGGACATGAAAGGCGTTTACCTAGTTCCATGTTCCTGTGGTATTCCATATATTGGAGAAACAGGTAGATTGATTAACTAGAGGATCCACGAGCACACTGAAGACATAAGGCACAATCGTTCCCGCTCATCGGCTCTAGCTGAGCATGCGGTGAAATCCAAGCACCATATATGTAGTGAGGGATTCCAAATTCATTACTAGAGTGGATCATTTCCACCATAGGAAGCTTAGGGAGGCTATTGAGATTGAGAGGCATGCCATAAATCACAACAGAGATGATGGCTGGAAATTGAGTAAGAGTTGGATTTCGGCCCTCTCCTTATAATCCTCTTGTCTCGCCCCTCGCCTCCCTCTTTTAAAATTTTTTCACTCATCCTTTTTTCTTTCTTTTTTATCATATTATTTAAGATAATTATAATAAATTCTAAAGCTCCTAAGTACTTTATAGTCAAGTAAATTCTCTTGTCCCCTTTTCTCTATAATTTATAGCATATATTATCAATTTATCTTTTATATTGTTCATTTTTCCCCTTTTTAAATAAATTATTAGCTCTAACATATATATTTTGAAACCCAACTCTTTATACTCCCATTTACCTATTACTTTATCATATATAATATTTTTGATATAATCCTCATTAGTTTTTAATATTATTTATAATCTCCTAATAGCTATTTTGTTGATATTTATATCTTATTCTTAACCCTCTCATTAATTTTTTGGAGTCTTCTTAACTGTTAGTTTATAACTAAATTTATAATAGTATTTCATTCCTTTCCCTTTTAGAATATTTTGAAACCTGCTCTCAACCTCTCTTAACCTTATAACCTCATTATTAATCAAAATTATATAACAACTATTTTTATTAATAATAACCTCTTAAAACTTTATTATTATTTATAATATCCTATCATCTATTTTATTAAGAACTTATTCTATCCTTATTAATTTTCTTAACAATATCTTACTATTATTTGTACGCCTAACAACTAATTTTTTATAACTAAATTTAGAATATTAAATTATCTATAACTAAATTTAGAATATTAAATAATTCATAATTAGATTTAGAATATTAAATAATTCCTTTCTAACATTTTAGAATTTCTATTTACCTGTTTAACTATTCTCCAACGGCTAGTTTTTTCCAACGACTAGTTTTCAAAGGTTGCCCTTGGGCTATGATGCATCCCTGATATTTATTCATGAAGATTGTATGAGTTTTTCCCCTTGTCATGAGGATGAACCACATTAGTTGGTTCGAAATGCCGAACAAATCCTAAAAATGTGACTAACCCAAAAGATATTTATCTACAATATGGATCACAAAAGTCTCATATCTAACAATATGATTTCTCTTCGTCCACTTACTTTAATCACCCACTATGGTTTTTGATTGGTGATGTGATGCACACCTCACTTGGCCTCGAGTGGGGTCCTCTTGCTCTGTGTTAGTGATGTGATTATTCAAGGTCACCAGCATTACCAGTCAACATGAAATGAACAGAAACCCAATTTACTTCTCACATAACCTATTTATAATATGGATTGGAAATGTTTTACAATCGTTACCCATAATTATTAGATGAAACAATTATTTCCCCTTATTCATCATTGTAACAACCCTAGTGAAAATTCCATGTAATAAAAGTGAATAAAGGCAAAATAATAACCAAAGTTGATGGTGTTAGCACTTGAAATTTCACCTAGGCTGAGATAGACAAATCTCAAGGCTACATCAAACCATTCAGCCTCGTAGCTAGCCCTACGAGGCAGGAGAAGGCTCTCTCCGGTCAAACTCGGTGGATTTTTCAATAGGATGAGTTGACCCATTAGAAACACTGATATTAGGCTAGTAAACTGATAAGGAGGGTTGATTTAAAGTTTTTGGGGTTTTTGGTGGCAATTGGAGGGCGTGCAATTCAGGGTGTGGGGATTGAGCTCAGTTTTGGCAGGTGGGTCTTTGGGGCAAGGTAGGAGTTTGCGCTGATGCCTTTAGCTGAGATGGATGATCAAGGAGAAAAGAGGAGAAGCTAAAGAGGGCAAACAATGACTTTGAATCCTCTCTAGACAGTGGAAAACATAAATATTATACAAAATTGAAAGCTGAGCATGGCATGCATGAATTCAAACTTTATCACTTCTTTTGTTTAATTAGCAGCAATAGAATAAGAGATGGAACACATAAGCACACTTAAAATGACAATTAAGAAACACACCATCAGCACAATAATCCACAAGAATCCACAATGATGTCTGCAAAACCCTGGCCTTCCTTTTCCTCAAATTGCAGAGATACAAGTAAAATATACAATAGAGCTTCTCCCTCAAGAGTCCAACCTTCCAACCTCTCAAGAGAAGGCATAATATAGAAGATCTAACTCCTTTCCCCACCTCTAGGGGTCGAGCTCAGCTTCCTAGGAGCTGTTTCAACTAATTCTAAACTAATCACTAGATAATAGGCAGTCAAAACAAATTGCCTCTAAAACTTAGGAAACCTATCCATGCATTAAATATTTACCATTTACATCAAGGAAACTTCTAGAAGTGTTCAAGGAGAGTAAAAGTATCTAAGTGCCATGAAAATTACAGAAAAATCCATCATTTACATGCCTCAAAAGTCAA
>APFE031697930.1:0-12921 GCA_000404065.3 Pinus taeda
TATATTTATATCTATCTATATATATTTACAAACAAACCAGTATAAAAAAATTAGATTTCTTTTAATAATTCCATAAGCAAACCAAATTTGCTCGACAACTCATCGGAACCAAATTAAACTTGATGTGAAACATTTGAATGTGGCAAAAGAAAATGATTTACAAGACCCAAAAAAGAAAAAAGATTTTATTTAATAATGGACACGCGATTTGAGTGGAGATTAGTCCACTCTCTTGGAAATGCGTACAGACAGCACTGAAATCTGCACCCTAGAAGGCGACGCAACAGTGCACAAATCTGATCTTCTCCATTTTTCACTGGATTTAAAATAACATATCCTACATTTATCTCTGAAATTAAAATGATAAATCCTACTTTCAGAATAACGGCCCCTCTTTCTAGGTGCCTGTGCACAGCGGCGGAAACTTTAGTGACCATGACCACTACCCATTCAACGCAATGCATGGCAAGGCAAAGCGGTGTCCACATGCAGATCAGACTAGTAAGAGAGGAAAATTATTGACCTAAAATTTGAAAGAGAGATGAAGAAAGAAATTCAGACGATGCAGCAGGCATTGGGGTTGTCGTCGCTCAAGTAATAAATGTAGTTGGTGCAGTGATTACAGCTTGCTGGAATAATGACACAAGTATGAATCTGTTCCGGCGGCTCTGGCTTCGGCGGCTCTTGCTTCGGCGGCTCTTGCTTCCCTTCCTCTTTGGCAGGTCCGACGCTCACCAATTCAGCAAATCCAAATTTTCTGAGACTAGCCGTCACGCACACCGGATCTGCATTCCCAATTACAGTCATCTTCTGCTCTTTCAAGTCAGCAGCTACCGACACAACGCCTGCAATGGATCCACAAATTTTCCAAAATTTTGTATAAAGTACTGCATAATTGAAACTGCGATTGCTTAGCTCCACTTCACAATAAATAAATAAACAGAGAATTATACCTTTGACCCCTGCAACCGTCTTCATGGCTCTCTGCTTGCATTTTTCGCAATTTAACTGCACTTTCAACACGATTTCCTGCGCCATCGCGCGCAGAATTCACGTCAGAAAGCCCCTCGGAAATAGAAGTAAAAAGAGAAATGAATAACCGCTGGAGACCTTCTCGAGGAAGCAGCTGTTCTCTTCCTCTATAAATAGATGATAAAGTCGAGACACGAGATAATCATTTCCGCGACAGTCGCGAGTACAGGAGATAAGCGTTTCTTGAAGCCAAAGGTTTTGAAACGTCATACTATTTTCCCTTCTCGAAGTTCCTCGCTACGTAATTCTATTTTCTCTTCTCAGAACTGTCTGGGAAGAAGCGAATCCATGTGAACGCCAAGAAAAATCAGTCCTGTTGAATTTATTGAGGTGTACTATCATTTTTTGAGATGTTGAATTTATTTTCCACTCAATTCAATCATTTTTCGATATATTTATATTTTATTTTAAAATTTTATCATTTAAGTTTGGTATCCTACAAATAAATCTTGAGTTTGTTGAATTTTTCAACTTGTTTATAAATTTAGTGAGTAATATGGTAGATAATTATGATTATAATTAAGCTACAAAACCTCCAAAAGGAATGTGAACGGAGCAAGGTCGAGAACTGAAAATTCATAGAAACTCACATTGATTTTGAAAATGGAGTTTCAGTCATCGTCTTTAAGAGTAAAAGTTTACACAGTCATCATCATGGGATGCGCACATGTTATTTTGAAACAATACGGTGTTCGCGGCGTTGTACATTCACATGACAGCGATATCTAATAATAGCGAGTAGTTGAGGGGAACGTGGAGTTTCTGCTGGCCCTACGAACAAGTCAAAGATATGCGTGCTTTGAAGTTTGAACAACCCATAGATTTTCACCGTAAGTGCATAATGCGTGCTACGTAATATTACAGTATACATCACTGTGATATAAGTTTTAAATATTTACTCATTTTAATTTTAACGATTTATTATTTGATTCATTTTGATTCAATATGGTAATATGGATTTCCAAAATAAAATAAATATTTTTTTCCCAAATTTGTTACGATTATATCATCATTATGTTTAATATATCATATAAATAAAATAACTTTTTATGGCGTCGACAAAACATAATTTCTTTTTAAATTAATTATAATTCTCAAATAAAATAATATAAAATATTTAATAACAAATTGGATAAAAAAAAAAAATAATATTGAATGAAAATAAAAAATAAAATTAAATCATCTTATTTAAAATATTTTTTTACCTAATATATTTAAGTATTAAACACATCTTGTAAACTCCCTATTTCTAACATTTAAAATAATTATATCAATTAAATAGAAAAAATTACTAATTCTCTATACATTTTTTTATTCATATTGAATATATATATATTATTATATATATATAATTTTGATAATAACTTTCCAAAATATCTTAAAATCTCAATGTGAAAAGAGAATTGGAACAAATTGAACTCTCTCTTGACAGTTAGATTATAGAATATTACTGAAACCTCCAATGGTGGCTAGTTACAATCACATTTCAGGTCAAATTTACTAAAATACACTCGGCCTTTAATCCCACCTGAGGTTGTATTGAAAAAGAAAGAAAGAGCAGTTCTGCAAATAGTAAGCGACGTCAATTATCAAATATATTGGAAGGAAAAAGAGTACTTATAGTTTATTAATTCTGTTTGTGTGTCAAATAGTTGAAGCACAAATTGAGCAAATCAATATCAATGGCAAGGGCTAATCAGCCTGTCATAGGGCATTAAATGCCCTGGTACATGCAGGCTGTATAAAAATATAACACACTACCTTTATTTTCAATTTATGTAGCCACCAAGGCAGTGTGTTATATTGTTATACATCCTGCATGTACTAGGGCATTTAATGCCCTACGGCAGGCTGGTTAGCCCTTGCCAATGTCGATCACTATTCGAAAAGCTGATAAATGTAGGACACTAATTCAAAACACCAACTACTTCTCCGAAGGGTCCCGCATGGACATTGTCTCCGAGTAATTGCGGATGACTGGTAGAAAAGATCATACTAGAAAGCTGGCTTTACCCATTTTATGAAAAAAGGCTTCAAAATGAAATAAAATCAAACGTTGAACTTGTAGC
The DNA here is from genome assembly GCA_000404065.3 of Pinus taeda. Taxonomy (NCBI): domain Eukaryota; kingdom Viridiplantae; phylum Streptophyta; class Pinopsida; order Pinales; family Pinaceae; genus Pinus; species Pinus taeda. Next base: position 3,102 of record APFE031697930.1, read on the forward strand.
TCTTGTAAAGGCGAGTGGAATTCTTTTGGATAAATGTTATTTAATTAAAGTATATTTTTCCATATAAAAATAGATTTAACCAAGCCCTCCCACGTGTGAGGATGTGGCATTGGAATAGCACCCCTCCCTAGGGTCCTAAGCTGTCGAGGGGTAGACACTCGAATATCTCTAAATCCATTCATAGGGCTAGCGCAGAAGTGGCATCTATTAGACAAATTCAGGATGTGGCACTGGAATAGCACCCCTCCCTAGGGTCCTAAGCTGTCGAGGTGTAGACACTCGAATATCTCTAAATCCATTCATAGGGCTGGCGCAGAAGTGGCGTCTACTAAACAAATTCCTCTTGATCAAGTTTTTAGAGCAAAGGGCAACCTTGCAATGGTTCCTAGATGAAGTGGCTATCATTTAATTGCATGGGTCTAGCTAGCCCCGGCAAAAGATTATCCCTTAGGAGTTTGTTTGAACTGGAAAAATTAGATGTCATTTTCCTATAGGAGACCCTTGGTGATGGTGATAAAATTACTAACTAGTTGAATGCCCTTGCCCCTAGTTGGACTTTTCATGCTTTAGATTCTTGGGGCAGGTCAGGTGGATGCACGACTCGTCTCAATAACAGAATGATGAGAATAGAGTATATTTGGGGGCAGGAAGGGATATTATCTATAGATGTCTTCTTAGAAGAATTAGGTATAATCTTCAGGACAATAAAATATTTACGGCCCCTCTCACAATATGGTGGAATTTTGGGAGGCCTTAATGGGAGCGTCTGTTATGAAAAATGACAATATTATTATGGGAGGAGATCTAAACTTCTTAACGGGTCATGCTAAATCATGGGGAAGCCATGCACTGGTAGAATCCCTTATCGGTTTCTTTGAGCAAATCTTTGACCATTGTAATTTCCCCAACATTGAATTTGCCCGGGTATAGCCTACTTGGACAAATAGAAGGAAGGTCGATGTTATGCTTGTCAGAAGGCTGGATCAATTCCTCATTAAGGCACCTTTACTCGAGAAGATCGAAAGGATAATTCAATGGGTAGGCTCAGGAGGTATATCAGATCATTCTCCAATTCTCCTAAAAATTGTGGATCATCTCCCAAGCTAAAGGCACCATTCAAATTCAAGTCATCCTGGTTAAGAGAGGAGGAATTTCATCATATAGTAAAATACACATAGATTACTTACAGTGAGGTTAGAGATAGATCTCCGACGAAACTCATAGCTAGTAATCTGAGTAGATTCAAACAAAGAATGATAGAATGGGCCAAGCTAAAGAAAAAGAGGGATGAAGAAGATCTTCATGAGATTGAATTTGAGCTAGCCAGGCTTGAGGATTCAGGCAACAATGGATTTATATCCATGGAGTCTAAGCTCCACCTGCCACGACTTCAAGGAGAGAGACTCAAAATGCTAAGACAAAAGGAAGAAGCCTAGAGACTTAAGAGCATATCCATCTAGCTATAAGCTGGTGATGATAACACAAAGTTCTTTCAGCAATGTGGTAGAGGAAGAAAGGCAATAAACACGATTTTGTATCTTAATGATATACGGGGTCAAGTGACACAATCCTTCAACAAGATGGTTGATATGGGCATCAAACATTTTTGGGCAATTGTTTAGTGCCCCTAGTGAAGCATCAATAGCTAAGACATTCAGGGTGGCTAGACATTTTCCTTGGTTTGTTGATGAAGAGATTGAGAACCTGAATAAACCTGTTACTATGGGGGAGGTGGAGGCGGTGTTGAAATGATTCAAGAATGATAAGATTCTGGGTCCGGATGGATGGCCTCTTGAATTTTATCTGACTTTAGTTGAACTAATAAGACAGGATCTCCTTACAGTTATAGAAGACTATAGGACCAATGGAAAAATATATGAAGCCTTTAATTCAACCTTCATTGCCCTAATCCCCAAAATTGATAAGCCACTTTCATTTGATGATTTTAGGCCCATTTCCGTGTGCAAGTATATACAAGATTATCTCCAAAATCATTGTCAATCACATTAAGCCCATCTTATCTCAACACATCTCAAAGGAGCAATTTTCCTTTCTAAACCATTGACAAATCCATGAAGCCGTTGGCACCGCCGAGGAAGGCTTGCACTCTACAAAATTTAAGAATCTAAAAAGCATTATTCTCAAGATCAATTTCTCAAAATACTTTGACAGAGTCAGTTGGATATATATCCAACTTATTCTAACTCATATAGATTTCCCTCATACCTCTATTAACTGGGTCATGTGTTCTATCACCTCAGTCTCTTATAGCATTCTGATTAATGGTGTAGCATCCAATTTCTTTCATGATGAGAGAGGCCTTAGAGAGGGGTGTCTGTTATCACCTTTTCTCTTTCTCTTAATTATGGAAGGTTTGAGTAGACCTATATCAGAAGATAGAAATTTTGTGAGTGTCCATGGGATTAAACTATTCGATTCTACTACCTTGTCTCATCTTCTATTTGTTGAGGATGTTCTCATATTTCTTGATGGATCCATCCGTGATTCTCCAAGTTTTTAGCATATCTTATCAACCTTTTGCAAGGCTACGGGAATGGAAACTAATCATAACAAATCAACCATTTCGTCGATAAATTGTACACAACATGAGAGTGTATATGCCCAATAGAGATTTCCTTACAAAAAATTTGGCGTTGGAAGGACTTAAGTATCTGGGATTTAGACTCAAACCTTACAAATACCTCATAGTATATTGGATATGGTTGGTGGCCAAGATCAACGCTAGAATTAACATTTGGCACCATCGTTGGTTATCCAAGGCAGGGAGATTGGTGCTTATTAAGTCAGTATTGGAGGCCATTTCAGTTTATTGCATGGCATTAGCCTGGATTCATAAAGGCATCATTAGCATAATGCAACAGATTTGTTGCAAATTCTTGCGGAGAAGGAACAAGGAGGGAAATACATTTTCATGGGTAAGATGGGATTAGATTTCCAGACCTAAGAAATGGGGTGGATGGGGGATGAAAAATCTTCCTTGATTTCTAAAGCACTCGTAACGAAAAGGGATGATGATTACTCACTAACACCAGCTTATGGAAGGATGTTGTGTACTATAAATATATATACTGCCTCTCGATCCTAGAATGGATCCATAGCCCTATAAGAAGTAGGTTGGACATCTCTACTATCTGGAGGGTTGTTATACACTCCATTTTCATCATTAAACATGGAATGGCTTGGCGTATAGGGTCTGGTGAGAGTGCCTGAAATGGTAGGGACGCATGGTCTAGTTGTGGGAATTCCCACATACTCCCTCAAGGTATTACTTTTCCCTTGGACGCTACTGGCATCATATACCTCTCTAAAGTTGCAGACGTGGATAATTCATCAATTTTTAGTAAATCTTAGAAATCATCTCAGGAACTAATGATCCTGAATTAGTGGGGACAAGACTGGACTAGATTCATCAATGCAATCATGAAGACACATGTTAGGATCATCGATCATGAGGATGAGCTAATTTGGGCTAGATTTGCACATGGGAGATAAAACCCAAAGGAAGGCTACCTATTCATCTACTCGGATCATGAGTTGTAGCACAAATATTGGTGGTGCCATTTGACATGGAAACTCAGAGCCCATGCAAAAGTGAAACTATTTATGTGGTGTTCTTTAAGAAACAAGATACCAACTGAGGATAATTTACAGCAACGATCTTTTCAAGGCCCCTCTCGATGTTGTTCATGCAACAACAACTTTGAATCTTTAGATCATATTTTTTTATTATGCCCCATTATACAACTCATATGGAATCAAATTTATCATTCATTAGCTATTAACATTTGGTGGTAGGGTGATACTATAAAGGTTGCTTGGAATTCTTGGTGGCATAAAGCCCATTCTATCAAACTCCGTAATCTCCCATTACTGGTTTGCTGGGGCATTTGGTTAGGAAGGAACAAGCATATATTTGAAGCTATTTCCCCTGATTGGAATTACTCTTGTTCACACATTAAGGCGCTATACAATCTGATCTTGGAGTAAGAGCATCCTCAACATGATCGAAATATATCCCCTGAATCCATTGATAAATTGATCCCCTGGCCTTATTTTGATGGACCGACACAAAATATAGGATGTGGTGGAGGTGCTATTTTATATCTATCTAGGGACCATTTCTTTAAACCAAAGATGGGTTATGACAGGGGCACTAATAATTTCACTGAACTCAATAGTCTCGGACTGCTCCTTATTTTTTCACTTGAGAAGCAATGTCATCGACTTCAGATATTTGGAGACTCCAAACTTTTTATCAATTGGTTCAATGTACAGTCTCAATGTCATGTTCACACACTCAAAAGTCTATTTGATGAGATTATCACTTTAAATCATATTTACATGGAAAGGATCCAGATTTTTTATCGTCTTTCCAAGGAGGGCGCACAACAATGTCAAGGTCAATGGATGATATAGGAACAACAAGGATAGGATGTTTATCAATATTATCAAAGGCCTTTTATAGAGTAGTAACAACTTGTAGATGAGACATCATGATACATTACATCTTCATAGTCTCCTGTTTTGCTACACATGTTTTGCTACACTTAATATGATCATTCATGTTATGTAATTATATTATCAGACATTACACTGTCTTTTGGTTTCAACTACACTTTTTTCATATGTCTCTACTTGCCTAAATGGACTATATCATTTGCCTCTAGATCAAAGTGCATTGGCTTTGCTTTTTTTTGCTACGTTTTTACAAGTTTAACCGAAGTTTCATGAAATTGTTGAATATATCTATTGGCTGATTGGACATAACTCCCTTGATTGAGGGTGTTTTATTTTTGCTATTTGTCAGTGTCTGACAAATAACTAAAATAAAAAAAAAAAAGTAAAAAATAAAACAACTTTATTGAGTGGCAATTCTGTAGTTTAGTGCGCTCACACTGACATTATCATGCCTTACTGTTGTCCCTAACCACGGGGGCTTCACTGCAGGAGAAATATCATAGAACGTGGGTTCATATTAGGGGATATATATTGAGGAAGAAATGAAATAATATATTGGGAGATATATAATGGGTAAAGGGATTTTATATTGAAAAATATAAAAAATAGAGCTTAAAGTTACTAAAAAAATATAAAGCGGTATAAAAAATGTTAATGAAAAAATGGTACCTACAATATTTAGTGAAATTAGGGGGTTTTTAAATCGGGAAGTTGTATTGGGTTCATATTGGTAGGGGGTTAAACAATGTGATTTTTAGAGGGATTTTACAATATGTAGTCAAATTAAGGGTATTGTTTAATATGCCACGAACGCACGTGATATGTCATAGGTTCATTGAGTGAATATCCCCTGTCCCTAACACTACTACCACTTTTCCCAATGTTTCAGGTCCCTTTGGTGGTTGAGCAGGCGGCAAAAAATGTTGCTACAATGTGCGTTAGCATTTGCAAAGAAAACGAAAACTGATTGAAATTTATTTGAAAATTATTTTATTTCCTTAAGTAAAAATCATGCTTCATAATCACTCCAATTTTTTACTCCACGAATATTAAATCACAATGTTTTACCAATTGAAATGTAGTTAAAACCGTTTGAATCTTTTACCTCTTGAGAGATGCTTTTCGTGTGCACAATGCTCCGCACATTCCTCATCCCTCTTCAAATTAAAATGACATTAAGGAAAGCTCTGCACAATGTTGTAAAGTAAGACTTAACAAAGAAACTCCTTTATAAACATTTATTTGTTAAAATAGAATCCATTATGAGCCGCACATATCTACCACTCTCAAAACACTAATCAACTCTACATGTTGTAGGTGAAATCTAAGGATTTAATTATATTAGTATGACGACTACTTGGGGAAAATTTCATAGTGGTTGAGAATTTTAGATTTAATTAAATGACCATGTATTTCTCCATTATTTTTTTTGTGGGACAAAGCATTTCTTGTTTTCGAGACCTTGTAGGGTCACACTCAAGAAAAATAAAAAAAAACAAATCACAAATACACAAATTAAACCACATAAATAAACAAATATTGTAGAAAGTATAGATGTGGATATTTACTCACAATAAGATAATAAATAAAAATGATGAAAAACCATTTGCTTCCAAATGCTCTCCAAGATAAAATCCCCGATAGGAATGTGGCCCTCACAACTACTTGGAATAGATTTATCATTAACAAGAACTATATTAGTGTCCAACCCTAACCCCTTTATTTATGTAATAAGCCCAAGGGGCCTAGTCAAAGTCATAGTTAGTTAGAGAGCCAATAAAGCCTATAGGAATTAATAATAATTGTATGTGGTTGACTAGCACTATAGAAAAGGGATCACAATTAGTTGTAAATAGGCCATAGTTAATAAACAAAGTCATTAACCATGGTATACAAGGTACCAATAGTAGTTAGGGTTTTCAATGTCATTGAGCTATAAATATTCTAAGATAGTAGGGGAAGGATCATCAAGTTTTATTTTAATTGAGCTCTGCTTTATTGGAGGTTGCCCCCTAAAAGAGGTAAGTGAAAATTGTATTATGCTTCTAAACAATAAAATATCTTATAGTTTGTGATATTTCATGTGATAAGTTTGTGTTTTGGGCTATGTTGCTTCGTATTTATGGTATTTTGGATTTCTCACAAGTCAAGAGCATAACAAGTGGTATCAAATCACTTTCCTCGGCCATATGTACCTCCAATTTTCATTAAAAAAAATAGGCTAGGGATGTGTTCTAACATCTTTAAACCACACAATTTGTCATTGAGTGCATAAATCTGTGGATTTTGGGAGGTAACGATGCAGGAGCTATAAGAGGTGGTCACACTTGTTGGACTCCCTTGTAACCTATGTGGGTACCCCTTCAAGTAGTAGCGCATTAGATAGAACCACACATGGACTGCACTTCCACATACCCTTGGGTATATCAGAAGTCCCCTAGGGTAACCTGAAACCTAACCTAGTTAATTCATAAGTTTTCTTGTTGCTACAGTACATTGAGAACAACACTCGGGGAGATTACTCACACATACGATAGGGTAGTCAGGTAGTACGGCTAAGGGTATGGTTGATCCTCCTTAGTTAGCGCCCTAAAATATTGGGTCGAGTACTATTGTTGGACCCCTGGGTATATTGAAATTTGTAGCACTTGAAACTCCCTTGAGACCATATTTCCCTTAGCTATGTGCAGATCACCACCTATATTTTCGTTTAGATCAAATCCAATTGTTGGGATTTGTTTGTTGTTGTCTGAGTCAGATCCAATATTTGGGGTTATGCCACCATCGTACAGATCAGATGCAAGAGTTGGGGTTCTTCCACTGCCGTAGATATTAGATTAGCAGTTGGGGTTGTCACATCGCAGGTAAGAATCTTTGTGCAATTAGGGTTTTGGCAGCCATAGTCCAGATCATATTGTTGTAGTACATTCTGTAATACCAAGACCTTGCGGTTTCTGTTACTAGAGTCCAAGCCCAATTTTCATAGGATTTTTGGCAGTATTAAGTTTTCTAGAATTCGTCCACTACATTATTGATCAGCTAGGAGTAAAATTTCTTTCAGAGTAAAAATAATAATAATCGCACGGACCATCATAGCCTAAAATATTTTTTGAAGCAACCTTTATCGTTGCCACATCAAAATAAATGGCTTGAAAAAATGGTGGGATATGATTATCAGATAATTTACAAGAAGGGGCATGACAATGTAGTGGTTGATGCCTTATTGTACCAATTTGAGGATGAATTCACCCTTCTACCACTCTCTCTACCCATACTAGATTAGATTGAATAGGCCCATGATGAATGGTTCTCCCACCCCTATTTGTTCCAACTCATTAACAAATTAAGAGCATATGCTAATTCCTCAAATAGCTACTCTTGGAAGGATGAGATTCTTCACTACAAGGATCATGTAGTGTTATCCCCAACCTCCACCCTCAAAAATCGCATCTTGGATGAGTTGCACTCCTCTCTGATTAGAGGACATTCATACTTTCAAAAGACTTATGCATGAGCATATCGTTCTTTCTTTTGGACCAACATGAATACCGACATTCTTACTTTTGTAGTTGAATGTGATATATGCCAACACAACAAAGGGAAAATGATCAAGGTATTAGGAACCTTACAACCATTGCCACTCCCTTCTTCCATGTGGAAAGATGTTTACATGGATTTCATTAATGGTCTCCAAAATCCAGGCAAAAAATAATTCATTATGGTGGTCGTTGATATACTTTCCAAATATTCTCACTTTTGTGCTCTTCCACACCCAATTACCCCAACATTGGTCACTCAAGTTTTCTTGGACCAAATCTTCAAACTTCATGCCATGCCAACTTCCATTATGTATGATCGAGACCCTACTTTCACCAACAAAATTTGGGAGGAACTTTTCAAACTCCAAGGAAATCAACTCCATCTAAGTATAAATTATCATCCCCAAATAGATAGTCAAACAAAAGCAGTCAACAAATTTTTGGAGGCATATTTGAGGTGATTCACTTTAGACAAACAACATTAATGGGTAGAGTAGTTTCCTTTAGCTAAGTAGTGGTATAATACTAACTATAATGAAGCCACCAATATGACACTTGATGAGGCAATGTATGGCCAGCTACCACCTTCACCAGTTTCTCATATCCCTGGATGTTCCAAAGTATAGACAGTTCATAAGCTCCTACAAAACCATGCTTCCATGATCACTCATCTCAAAGATAATCTACATCAAGCTGAGAATAGAATGAAGCAACAAGCTGACCAACATTTTTCTGAGTGCTCATTTCAAGTAGGGGACCATGTGTTCCTATGACACCAATTGTATAAAAAAACCTCTCTCAAGGGAAAGGGATGCCAGAAACTAGAACCCAAATTATATGGGCCTTATCATATACTTTAGTGTATCGGAGCAGTCACTTGCAAACTAGGCTCGCCAACTACTTCAAAAATACACCCAATCTTCCATGTATCATGCCTCAAGAAAGTAGTGGAGAAAAATCATAGGCTTCAAAACATTCTGCCATAATTGGATGAGGAAGGGTCACTTTAGCTTTAACTAAAATAGTTCCCTAATACTCGCGAAAGACATCTCTATGGTTGCACGATCAAGGAATTCCTCATCAAGTGGAAATAAACCTCTCTAGAAGATGCGGCATGGGAACCAACCACTATTCTTCAACAGTTTCGGCACCTTCATCCTTGAGGACAAGGTTTCTTTTGATGGGGGAGGGCATGTAACTAGGGTCCAACCCTAACCCCTTTATTTATGTAATAAGCCAAGAAGCCAATTCAGAATCATAGTTAGTTAGAGAGTCAATAAAGACAGTAAACATTAATAATAATTATAAGTGGTTGACCCACATTATACAAAAGGGAACACAATTAGTTGTAAACATGCCATAGTTAATAAATAAAGTGGTTAACCTGTGTTATGCAAGGGACCACTAGTAGTTAGGGTTTTGGATGTCATTAAGCTATAAATAGTATTAAATATTAGGGGAAGGATAATCTAGTCTTATTTTAATTGAGCTCTTCTCTATTGGAGGTTTCCCCCTCGAAGAGGCAAGTGAACATTGTATTCTACTTCTGAATAATAAAATATCTTGCAATTTGTCTTATTTCATGTTATAATTATGTGTTTTGGGCTATATTTCTTTGTATTTATGGTATTTCGGATTTCATGCACGTCAAGACCATAAAAAACTACTACTCTCACATAGTGTATGAATCAATCCCCTTAACTGTCAATTTTTTATTATTATCATATATTTCTATGTTTTAAAGTCCCAATCGATAAACAAACCATGTTTTCTAATCTAGATGTTGCAAATTATATCTAGTA
>APFE031697942.1:1760-16375 GCA_000404065.3 Pinus taeda
CACCGAACAATCTGAAATTAATTGCTGAAGATCAGATTTTGTTCTGCATTAATGTGATGCAGTTGGAATTAAATTCCAACAAAAGCTGTGGGATAAAAAATGCCAAGACGACTCTGAGACAATAAATTGGATTGCAGTTAATACCATATCGTGCCCCAATTGTGGGAGGAACGTGCATACAGATGGTGGCTGCAACTTGGTGAGCTGTGTATGTGCCCAATACTTCTGCTGGTTGTGTGGTCGTGCCACCACTGGAATAAACATTGTTGGCCACAGTTGTGGTCGATATAAAGAAGACGAGGAGGAGAAGGATATTGAGAAGTCACAACGTGATTTGAGAAGGTACACATTATTACTCCAGATGGAAAGGTCATAAGGATTTATTGGATCTTGAAACAAAGCAAAGGGAATTATTAGAGAAATATATTTTAGATTTTAAAAGCAAGGAATCTGGTTTTACTGACTATAGTTGGTTACTAAATGCGCTGCAAAAGCTATTTAGATCAAGGCGTGCCCTCGCTTATTCATATACGTTTGCATTTCACATGTTTGGTATGACATACTCAAAGATATATTGATACCAACCGAAAAAGTTTGAAACAAAATCTTTTTGAAGATCAACCGCAACAGCTAGAGGTAGCAGTAGAAAGGCTTTCTGAGATTATTGAGGGGCCTTCTTGCCAACAGAGTGTAATGGGCAACCGAGGGCATGTTGTTGATGTCACTGGCGTGGTTGATACAATGTGTCGAAGAATGTGTGAGTTTATCCAAAATGATTTGGTCCACGACCTTGGGTTCAGCATACCCAATTGCTACATACAACTCCAAAGGTGTCCGCATACTATCCCATACTTAATCGATATCGCAATACGCGTATTATTAGTTCTTACCTTCCGGGGGGCAGGGACTATAGCAATTGATTTGGTTCGATGGTATTAATTTGGCACGGCAACCAATAAATTTATTTTGCCTTAAACCAAAGTTTCTTCACATTTCACATTAACCGATACAATATTTTATATTTTGCTATGCTTTTAACCAATCAAAACAATGTTCATATTATTTGGCCTCAAAACGAGGTATACAGGCTGAAAAGTTAGGAAACAATGTGGAGAAGTACAAATAATTAGACCAATTTAAAAGCTAGATGAAGTAATGCTAACTTTCGCCTTAGCATTAATCTCCTAACATTTAATGTTAAGAAAATGTATGGCAAACTTATGGCGTATTTTGTTTGCAAGTTGCGTTGGAAGCTGTTGTGCATGAAGTGGTACGTGTCTATGCAAAGTGGTGCAGGTGTTCTGCCCCGGCACCGCCTTGTTCAGACTCCACTGCCATATATTCCATATATTCCAGAGATTCAACATCGTCTTCGGCCTCTTCAAGAGTTAGAGGAAGGACAGTGAACGAAGCACAGTGAACGAAGCAGCAAAGATGTTTTCCAGCATGCGTGAGTTCCAGAAGATGTTTTCCAGCATGCCTGAGTTCCAGTCCTTTTAAATCTGTTATTACTGTTAGTATATACGTTGAATACAGTAAGAACAGTAAATACGTTGAATACAGTAAGAACAGTAATGTTTACATTAGGATACAGTAGAAATCATTTTCTAAGCTCTTTCCAATTAGTGAATTCAGCTAGCTACAGGCAGAAAACACAGCAAATGAACAAATATCTAAGTATTTATACGTATAGTATTCACATGCCCTTGACACTCATTTTCAAAATGATGAGGCCAGAGCGTGCTTCTATCCTTGTTTGACAAAAATTGTCACTTTTCGTTTTTGCAGACACAGATTCACAATGCAAGAGGGAAATTTTACTGGTGCAAAAATCAGAGGTCAGATAGAAAAGGCAGTGAGGTAACCTGGGACAGACAATAAACATGTTACCGACAAAGAAATTGACTCACCTTGGTTCCCTCTGAAGTCTCCTGGGCCTTCTGACTCTGGCTTTGTAATCGAATTTTGGGGCCGTCAGAAGCTTCAACACTGTAATCGGATTTTGGGGTCGTCAGAAGCTTCAACCCTGGAAAATTCGCGTGGCTTAATAAGAAAATTTCAACGGTTAGATTTTTTCTGGATCAGTAAAAACATTATTAGGACTTCATTGTGAAGCACATCCGTGCTCTCCAACTATGATAAATCCCATGTTGACAATTCATTAACAAACTGGATAGTTCCAGAAATAGAAAATACGCAATTCTATATAAAATTCAAGGAGGGAATGCTAATTGGCTTGAATTGTAATGTATCGCTAATGTAAAGTCTTATCACATTCAACACCTTTTCCATAAATCACTGCTCTTATTTGAAAACTCAGCACTTGCATATGAAAATTTCAACTGTGGGTTTTTACTAGATCACTGAACACATCATTAGGACATTACAGTAAAACAGATCCGTGCTCTCTAACTCTGATAAATCCATGTTGACAATTCATCCACAGATTGGGTAGTTACTGAAATAGGAAAAAGGAAATTCAACATAAAATTCAAGCAAGGAATGCAGTGCACACCTTTGTAATTCTGCTTTCTTAACTATGCCAGAGTAAGAGAAGAACTGCTTAACATCCTGCATAGTTGCTTTGGGAGATACATTACAGACATGCATTGTGTAATCCTCCATAATGGCAATTGTCAACAAGGGGGCAAATTGCTATGATGCACAATTTTCTTCTTGCGATTGAGATTGTGAGGGATAAGCAAACACTGCTCTCATATAAATATTGTCACATTGATTAGCTAGGAAGTTTAAGTAAATTCTTTACTGTAAGCTTTTCATTGACAAAGTCCATTGACCATTTCCCAAAATTTATTAAGCATTTTTCATGAAATGTGAACGAGTCTCTGTGAAAACAATTGCAATAGAACCAGGCGTGAAATTTGTTACCTGCGTATGCATTGCTTGGTATGCCTGTACCTGGGCTCGAACCTGCAACAAGTAAAAGTGTAAAATTCAAGCTAAAACTGTTAACGCCCACTGTGGGGCTCGCAACTGCAACAAGTAAAAGTGTAAAATTTAGGCTAAAACTGTTAACGGCCACTGTGGAGCTCGAACCTGCAACAAGTAAAATTGTAAAATTCAAGCTAGACGGTTAACGCCCACCGTGGGGCTCGAACCTGCAAGTGAAATTGTAAAATACATGAAAGCGAGCATGCAAGCCACGTGTTATGGCTTTACCTCTTGCCTAACATCCTTTCCAATGGAGAGTCGACCATAAAATATTTGCATGTAAAATATACGAAACGTGGCTACGTTCCCATTCAACCGATAAATGTCGTTGCAGTGTTACTTGGGTACTTGCATTTTTGGGAAATAGAAAAAAAGTGGTTACGTTCGAATTCAACGTAGCCAACTAAGCTAATTACTAAGAACCCACTAAAGGACTAACACGAAGCCAACTAACAAGAACTACATGAGCTAACTCAGCTTACTGGTGGCATCATACCAAGGAATTCAGGATCTCCAATTAAAGGACTTGGCTGGGGTAGATTTAAACAGATTCGGCGTGCTTAAATAGCCAACAAAGAGGTTAAGTTTCTTTGTGCTAAAACGCTGAAATTATGAAATTATAGGTTATGTAGGTCATTTGCGAGACATGACTAAGTGGCTACATTGTTTCAAATAAAAAAATTGCAAGACAGTATTAAGTGGCTACATTGTTTCAAATAAAAATTGCGAGGTTAAAGGACTTGGTTGGGGCAGATTTAAACAGATTTGGCATGCTTAAATAGCCAACAAAGAGGTTAAGTTCCTTAAGAGGTTAAGTTTCTTTGTGCTAAAACGTTGAAATTATGAAATTATAGGTTATGTAGGTCATTTGCGAGAAATGATTAAGTGGCTACATTGTTTCAAATAAAAAAATTGCAAGACAGTATTAAGTGGCTACATTGTTTCAAATAAAAATTGCGAGACAGGATTAAGTGGTTACATTGTTTCAAATAAAATTGTTTCCCTTGGAGAAACAGGAGGAATAAGTGGCTACATTGTTTCCAATAAATTAAACTAAAGCAATTCATGAAATACAAGAAAACCAAACATCAAGAGCGATCTTGGAGCAAAATGCTGCATTTGCTAAGATTCATGCATTGTTTTTAACAAAGTAACAAACTTACATCGTTAATAAATAAAAAAAAATTGCAGCGATCAACTTTCATTGACCTGGAAATCCACTGTTGACATGTATTTGGGTTTTTACCTATGTCAAAGACCTGGTTTATTGTTTGAAAAAGTTTTTTAGTGGCAACAAGCTACTATGTGCAATCTGCCTCACTTTGGCCATCAAGTGGAAATCCCCATCATCGGGTTTGATCTCAATTTGTGGGTCTGTTCTTGTTAGTCTTTCTTAGTTTATCTGAATCTGCCTCCAAAGTGAGCAAACTAAAGTACTAATTTGCTGTGTCACAATGGCTGTGTAGTGGCTTCCTGAATTGAGGCACTTTGCACTCGGTGTTCCAATAGCGAATGTCAATGAAGTTTAGGCTTGCAGGCCCTGCCATCCATGTGCTCTCAGTACACAAAACTTTGTAAAGTAGGTGCAAAAACTAACTTCAGGTTTGATCTCAATTTGTGGGTCTGTTCTTGTTAGTATTTCTTAGTTTATCTGAATCTGCCTCCAAAGTGAGCAAACTAAAGTACTAATTTGCTGTGTCACAATGGCTGTGCAGTGGCTTCCTGAACTGAGGCATTTTGCACCTGGTGTTCCAATAGCGAATGTCAAAGAAGTTTAGGCTTGCAGGGCCTACCATCCATGTGCTCTCAGTACACGAAACTTTGTAAAGCAGGTGCCAAAAGTAACTTCAGAATGACCATGAACTAAAGCTCTAATTCTCTGCACTGAAATCGCTGGACTGCAAATTACCATTGTCAATGCTACTGTCACCTGCATGGGAATGGTCTGAGATCTCATGGCAGGGACTTGCTGCCATGCAGCTCATCTTGTTTTTTATGTATTTTGGAACTTGGTTTTTATTAGTTTAATTATCTCATTAAATGATTGACAGGTTAATCATCTATATGGTAAAATAGAAATAGGATTGAATTTTTATTATTAAGAAATTTATACATGTTTTTTTCAAATGCACGTTATTGATTTGAGGATTTTTCCTAAATTTTGTGTATGATTAAGTAAGCGTTTTAATGTTTGTTAAATATTAATGTTTAATAGTTATTGCATCAAGAGGCATTTCAATCTCAATATGATAGATGTTGTAAATATGGTTTGTATTTTTTTCAAATGCATGTTATTGGTTTTTTATCAATAATAATTTAAAACAAAAAATTGGTGATTTAGTTAATTTTATGATTTTTCTTAAGGTTCATGTATGATGAAGTGTTTTAATGTTTTCTAAATATTGACCTTTAGTAGTCATTCAGTCAAGAGGCACTCTTAATCTCAATATGATAGATATTGTAAATATGGCACATGTTTTATTTTGTCATGTCTCTTTAACATTTTGACTAGATTAAGTTACATAAACATAAAAAATAAATTAACGCAATTAAAGCAATAATTAAAGTAAAATAGTTAATTTACAATTGGTAATTTTTACCGAGGTCAAATCTCTTGAGATGCAAACAGTGAAAAGGGATTTGATCCCACAAAGCATTTGGTAGATTCACAGTTAAGATGAATCTAGGATGATAATAACTAATATTGTTTCATTCAAAATAGTTTTTTAATAATTAAAATTGACATCACTTTAAAGATTATAAAAAAAATATTCTATGACATTTGTGTCTCTCTTGTTTAATGCATTTTCTAACACGTCGGTGGTGTCATCAGTGTGCCAACTGGGTTCATTATTGCTACACTAGATACCTATGCAAGGAGTTCCTCGATGACTGTCATGCATGAGGTCCGTGAGAAAGGTACAACTTTCCACTACACTTGGTTCATCTTAATTGTTGTTATGTTGGTGTGGAGAGAACCAGAGGAGTCATAGTTCCCTCATGTGCCTACAGATAAGATGGATCTAGGATGATAATAACAAATATTGTTTGATTCAAAATAATTTTTTAATAACTAAAATTGACATCACTTTAATATCCACCAATCATCCTTTGCATGAACAATCTCAATTTCATCATCCTATGAAATATTTGAGGTGGATTTCTCCATTGAATCATCTCCCCTTCCTCATCATCTCGTAATCTTACTAGTACCATATTTCCTTTCTCAAAATCAATTGTAAGATTTAATGTTAGCTTTGTCTTGTTGCACATGGGTCGAATATATATTGGTTCAATTGTCACATTATCAAAATCCTTATCCATAATACCTGATATTACATGGAGTATATTACAATTAGCACCAACCATTTAACTTGTCTTTCTCTAGAAATGATTAGAAGATGAATCACTTCCACCCATGACTACATCATCATTGTGGATTTCATTTAATACTCAATTTCTTTTTTTGTTTAATATAACACTTGGTAATTCTTATTGGTAGAGATGGTTTTTTATTTGTAATTGATCTTGAAAACACACGCAAAGAGGTTCATACAAGCTGAAAAGAGAAAATGCAGAGTAGAGATTTCAATGAAGTCATGATAGAACATAGCTAGAACAGAAAAATCTCTCGTATTTCTTTTATTAAAACTCCTATTGCCCTTTATAACCGAGGTGGTATACACTTTTATCAACATGATATTATTTCTAAAACTAATATATTTTAAAATGAATAGAAAGGCAAACATAATTTAAAAACTACATTCAGACGCCAATGATCTTGTTTTAAAAACTAGATTTAGACATCCAACAATACTATAAGCCAAGGATGGAGTTGATTCTTTCATTCTCTTTTTCCTCGTTTGGCTTTTCTTTCCCAACTTAGTTTGGTATGTTTCTTCTGCATTATTCTTCTTTTCCTATAAGAGTTAAGTATTTTTTACCCAATTTCTCCCTATTTAAATCTGGAAGTGTCCCTGCTTCTATCAGCAAATGTGGAAAATTCTTCTTTAATATCTCTATAGATATCCATTTAGCCTGAGTTGGAATGTATCCCTTCCGACCTACAAGGTTTGAGATGGATTGTTGTTGTGAAAAAGATTGGATAAATTTTTGAGTTGATCATTGTTCTTGTTGTTGATGTGAAGATCATGAGGGTGTGATAGTAAGTGGCAACTCAGAGGGAGATCTGGCCCGAAACCTAAAAAAACTTCGAACAATGAATATCTAGTGGAAGAGTGTGTAGCTTTATTACAATTGTGTTGGATGATATGCAAATATGAATCCCATTGTTTATTCTTAGAAAAATATTTGTGGAGGGAGTGCACCAATGTACGAATGCCAACTTTTGTTTATTCATTGATCTGTGGGTGAAAGGTCATTGAGAATCAAAGTTGTCAAACCAGTAGAGACCATTCAGTATGCCAGATTGTGCTAATAAAATGAGCATCCCAATCTCAAATAATCCTCCTAGGCAAGCCATAGTGTGGTCAAACATGTTGGAAAAATAGTTTTGTTGTTTGAGCAATAGAAGTAGTCTTATGAAAAGGAATAAATATAGCCATTTTAGAGAAATGAAAACCACAACCCATATAGAATCATGTTTTCATAATGTAGTAAGAAGACCATTTAAAAATCCCATTGAAGTGGATTCCCAAAGTTGGGATTGCACACATAGCAATTTCTAGAGACCATGTCTACGATTTGAAGGCTTTCTTTGAGAACAAAGTGCACATTCTTGTATAATTTTTTCCAATTTCTTGTATAAGGAAATCCAATACAAGTGGCGTTGTAGATTAAGAATGGTCTTGAAGGTGCAAAAATGCCCTCCACACAAAGAGGCATGTGCTTCACAGATCAACAAGAGATGATCATCGCATTGTGGCATGGAAAGATGGTTGAGTTTATATAACCATCCCTCTTGAATGGTATAATCAAGAAATGGAATTTTATTGACAATAGTAGGCTACTGCAAAGCTGCGCATATCTCTCTAGATGTAGGATTTGTGGCATATGAAAGCATCATATGTTGTGCACTGCACCTCAAATACGTACAACACTTGAGTAGGGGGTTTGTTTAACCAATCAACCCTTTTTTAGGTTTTACCCTTCTTATATTTAATCACCAGATGAAATTGTTGAATTTACATGGCCCACTTGAAATGGAATTGTTCTTGAATCTTGCTCTGCAAATTGATAAAGATGAGAGGGTAATGATATGTATGAAGAATTGTCTCCTTTCCAAAACTATAATAGTGCCACTACTTCAATGCCCGGAAAAGACTATAGAATTCATTGTCATACATCTTATACATAATTTTATCCTTTGCATGTGTTTTAGAATGAACGGTGACAAAGTGACCTCCTTGTTTAAGAATAACAACAATAACAAAATGAGACGCATCAGTTTCGATCTTAAAAGGTTGATTCATATTTCATAACCATAGAATAGGTGTCGAGAATAAAGCATATTTGTGTATAAAAATGGTACTCTTCTTCATTATTTGAAATAAATTGTTGTTGGTTGGAGAGCTAATGTAATAGAAAGGCCAATTGAAAAAAATGAGCAACAAATTTCTGGTAGAAGTTGATACCTCACATGATGATTTTTAGAACATGAGCATTAGAAGCTTTAGGCCGTTGTGCCAAATCTTGCATACAAGATGGATACATAGAAACCCCCTGTTGGTTTAATGATGAAGCCCAATCATTGCACTGATGTTTTTCTAAAGTATGATTTTTTTTCTTTTACTTGAAGTTGATGTGCTCAGAGGAGCTCTAAAATGCTGTGGACATGATGCATGTGTTTAGCCCATGATTTATAGAAAATCAAAATGTCATCAAGAAAATAACCATAAACTTCACCAAGTATGGCCTAAAGATATCATTGATTAGTCTCATAAAAGTTGTTGGGACACTGGTGAGCCCAAAAGGCATGAACATCTATTTGAATAGGCCAAATTTTATCTTGAAGGAAGTCTTCCATATGTTGGTTGCATGAACACATACTTGATGGTATCAAGTTGTCAAATCCATATTGTTAAATAAGAAAGATCCTTGTAAATGGTCCAACAAATCCTCAATCTAAGGTAAGGGATATCTATTTTTAACAATGGCCTTATTAAAAGATGAATAATCAGCCCCTAGGCACCATTCAAAACCATTCAAAAGAATCTTTTTTTTAGAATAATAAAGGCAGAGGAAACAAATGGTGATGAGGAAGGTTGAATATGTCCACAATAATCAATTGTTCAATTTAGCATTCAATTCCTGTTGGTTCATGAGGATTTTGGTGATAAGAGGGAGAATTAGGCAAACAAGCATAATGAATAAGATTGATCTTATGTTAAATAGAATGTGGAAGGGGAAACCCTGTGGGTGGGGTGAAAACGTCTACAAATTAAGGGATTAAAGAAACCATATCTTGGGGAATGGGACTAGTTAGATTGTCTAGCTAGACAAGGCGAACTAGTCACAATGAAACACATTAGATCAATTTGATTTTTGTAACTCGAGCTATAGTAGGAAGGGAGGGGGTTGATTTGGATTTAACTATAGAATGTGAGGGCATAGGTATAGCCCTCAAGTTGTAAATTTTATTTTTGGTTTTTAGCACAGTAAACTGCATTGCAAGTTTACTGGTAAGGAATGTCAAGTAACAAATCAACACTACCAAAAGGAGAGACAACACATATTACCATGTCACGGAAAGGGCCAATAGAAAATGTGGCTGCACAATAGTATGAAAAGGTAAGATGAGGGATGTCCTTTTGCACCCAAATGAGCTTATATGGAGTCATATGAGGAGTGGTGGGAAGTCTAAGGAAATCAACTAAATCCTGAGGCACAAGGTTCTTTTGACTCCCATTGTCATATATCAATGAAGCCAACTCATTTTTTATTTAACAATTATGCATAAATAGGGGAGTATTAGAGGTTCCAGAGTGATTATGTAGCATATGTATAATAAAGGGTCTACTGTGGTAAAATTATTTAGAGAAACTATTGCTAGAGGAGTGGGGGAGTCTAGTTGTTCAATCTTTATAAGAAGGTTATTACGATGATTTTGAAGTAATTGACAGTCAGTAGTGGTATGGGAGTTGTTTTTATGATAAGTACACCATATGGGATTGTTGGAGATGGAGGAGGAAGATGAGGAAGGGAATGAAGATGAAGGACCAACACTGGAAGGGGTAGAATGAGATTAAGGAGATCATATTCGAGGAACCTCTCCATTCATTTGGCCTAAGAATTCTAGCAATTGAAATTAGGTATCGATTTGTATATGTCATGGAGGGTGCCTTTATTGTTGTAGAGTTAGAAGCTCATGGATAAACATTGATTCCTCATTGGAGGGATCTCAACATGGAGGAATGATTTTCATGCACCCATAGAGAAGAATGCTAGGTCAGAATGTTTATTGAACCTTGAGAAGTGTGTGAAAATGCTAGATCCAAAATTCCTGGAAAGAAAAACAAAATAATGATAATAATAATAATAATAAATAAATTCCAATCATTGAGTATCATTCCAATTGATCAATAATTGATCCTTAAAACACACACGTTGAGCTTCATATAGGTTGGAAAGAGAAAATGCAAAAAAAATATTGTAATGTAGTCATGACAAAATAGAGCTAAAATAGGAAAATCTCTCTTATTTATTTTATTAAATATCCTGTCATATTTTATAATCGAGGCAATCTACACTTCGATTAACATGATATTGTTTCTAAAACCAATATGTTTTGAAAATAATAGAAAGGAATAAATAATTTAGAAGCAATAACATCTTTGTAATTCTCTTCAGCGAGAGAAACTCTTCCTTTTTTACCTTATCTTCCACTCCTTTACAAACCTTTGTTGTTGCAAACAAGTTGTCTCCCACTTGGCTTCTAGGCACAAGTGGGCTTCTCTCACCAAATAACAACATATCAATAAGAGATTTCTATTGCATCATGTGCAACCACTCATCACCAGTTAATTGTTCTTCATAAAATTTAACATCAGCATAATTTTCATCCACTCTATTGTGGGATATTAGAACATGCATGTGCTTGTTAACAAATTCAACTTCACCAAATTCATCAGTTCCGACTAGATTCAGGAATGCACATCTCCCTTTGCAGTCATGTGTGTTGTCACATTGGGATTCACTATCACCTGCTCCATCCACATTACCATGGATTCCTTGAGCATTTATATGCTCTTGCTCTGTTTCACACACAGAGGCTTCAGCTTCACTCTCTGCAATCTTTGTTGCATCTTCTTCATCTTTCACATGTGCAACTATACAATGGGATCCAACAATGTCTTCACTCTCTTCTGCTATTATTGTAAACTTCTCTTCTTGTGACATAACCTGCTACTACAAGTCACTACCCCTCGCACCAAATTATTCTTCCAAGATCTTCTATGCTTCCTTGGAAGTTGTATCTTTTTCTACTTTGCACAAACACTTCTCATCCAATCCCTGATTTGTAAAATACAATGTTAAAGCATCACATACTTCATCATATGGGTTTTTAAACTAGTAATTAATTAAGTTTTAAGCTCGAAGAAAAGTTTACATATTGATAACCCAATGATCCAAATATTTAACAATAAACATTTGAGATGGCAATAGATCAAAGCTACACCAATCAACCTTGATTTTTTCTTTTTCTTCTGCTAGATTTCTCAGTTCCTCTGCTGCAATTTAAACCTCTCTACACACGGCAATGATCTTTGCCTATTCTTTTCAATTCATTTTCTTAATTTGCTTCAGTGGTACTTTGTGACCCATGGCTGTTGTATTTTTTTGTCTTATAGTTTCTTTTCCAAATGCGTGAGGCTATCTTCTATATCGCCATCGAAAAAAATAATATCTATATATTATATATATATATATATATATATATATATATATTATATATATAGAATATATATATATACACCCCTAGACACTATATTCATCCAAAAAAATATTATCACACTTAACAAAACACCAAAATAATTTTTTAAACTATGATTTTATTATATTATCCCATAAACAACAATATTCACCCAAAAAATATATTATATTTAACAAAAACACAAAAAATATTTTTTTATAAACAAAAGAATATTAAAAAAAACCTAAACTTTATTATCAATAAAACCTTTTTATAAAATTCTTAAAACTTGCCTTTCCAAAGCTTATCAATCATACACATTTTTTTTGTTTAACCCTTAAAAAAAAATACCTTTGTAATCTCTTTATAAACCTTCTCTTTTCAAATAATAAGAGACCTTTTCAATATACCACATCAAACTTTTTAAACCACAAAGTCTCACACTTTATGAATCTTAAAAAACAATACATCCTTTGTATCCCCCCATCGATAAATCTTTATTCATCCCCACCAAATAAACTTGCGCACGACTCTTCGTTAACTTCTGGTGCTCCTTATAAAATTTTAATGAGTAAACCTCTTCCTTTTGGCAAGAGGCTTTGACTCTTCCCTTTCAAAACACCCACGACCACGCAAGGGTTGTTCACGCAGCTGGGAGTTTCTCATAATGGTTGTGTGAACTGTTGAGATTTTTAGTTTTAATAAATTGGGCAAAAATCTCATGTAGGTGACAACAATAGGGTTTGTTGCTATATTAGCTCTATTTTGTTGGGAAAGAGTTAATGCATCCTATATTTGTTGTGAGAGGATTTATGAGTTAGTTAGATTCTCTTAGCTATAACATATATGCCCGTACAGATATTGGGATGAGGTAGAGAGTGTGAGGAAATAAATTATTTGTAATCTCCTGATTAATAATAAGATTGCTGATGCCTCTGTTTGGTGGACGTAGCCCAGAATGGTTGGGTGAACCACGTTAAATCATTGTGTCATTTGGGTATGTTTTTATACTGTACATTTTCTTTTAGTTTCCGCTGCGCATTGTTATGCTTCAAAAATTGGTATCAAAGTATGTTGGAGCGGGTGCGTGCATGTGACAGGATTGTTGTAGGTGGAGTTTTCCGAGTTTTGGTGATTGGCATGGTTTCTGATGAAACAGTCGTGCCAATAATATCCAGTGAACGGATTGGCACGGATAATCGGGGAATAAAAGCACCAATTGGCGTGGATCCGACTTTATTAGTCACGCCAGGGTACCAATATCCCGATCGGCACGGATCCGAGGGGAAAAGTCATGCCAATTTCGGCACTTAGAGTGATTTTGCTCCCGACGCGGTTTGTCTGCTGTTCAGGTGGCGCCAAGTCCCTTTTAGCGTGCCAACCGAGGAATGTGTTGGTAAAACTGCAATTTTTTATTTATAATTTGTAGTTTATACAGCAGAGCGATTTTTTGATAAAGTAAAGGCAGTACAGTAGAAGGTGAAGGCAATTTTGTTAGATATTAATTTGATTGATTAACAAGTTGGCATTGGAGATTGTTTTTTGGTTGATACAATATGGCGAAAACTCAGATTGCTCGTTTTGAGATCGAGAAGTTCAGTGGCAAGAACAACTTCGAGATCTGGAAAGTGAAGATGTACGATATGCTTGTGCAACAAGGCGTGGCAAAGGCGTTGATGGGAAAATCCAAACAGGCATACAACATAACAGATGATGAGTGGGACGAAATGGATGAAAGAGCAGTGAGTGCTATTCGGTTGTGTTTGGCGGATGAAATTTTGTATAATATCGTGTCGGAGAAAACAGTTGTTGGTTTATGGACGAAGCTTGAGAAGCAGTACATGACAAAATCCTTAACCAATAGGATTCTCCTGAAGTGAAAGTTGTACAGTTTGCGAATGAAGGAAGGTACATCAATTACTGATCATTTGAATTCTTTTAATACTCTCTTGGTGCAATTAGAAAGTATAGAAGTAAAATTTCCATCAGAAGATAAAGCTATTACTTTATTGTGCTCGTTGCCTGAGCCATGGGATCATATTATTACTTCTATAAGTCTAAGTTCATCAGCAACCCTTGCGTTTGATGATGTAGTTGCATCTTTATTATCTGAAGAAATAAGGAGAAGGACGAATTTAGAAACCTCTACATCAGAAGCAATGATGGTCAGAGGTTGTTCTAAAGAAAGATGCTTCAGTAGGTAGAGCGACTCACGTTCACAGTCGAAAGGGAAGAAGAGTAAGGTAAAGTGTTGATTTTGTGGCAAATCGGGGCATTTGAAGAAGGACTACTGGAAGCGATAGCAAACTTCTAAAGAAGATTCTTTGACAGAGAAGAAGGAAGCAAATATGACATATACAGGTTCGGCATCTGGTTCAGGTATGAGTAATGAAGTGTTATCAGTTAATTTGTCAAATCATGATCAACATTGGCTGTTAGATTCCGGTGCATCAAACCACATGTGTGTTCATAAAGAATGGTTTAAAACGTATAAATCAATTAATGATGGATTCGTGTACATGGGTAATGATGTCACATGTAATATTGTCGGAATTGGGAGTATACAGCTGCAAACATTTGATGGGACAACCAAAATGTTAACTGATGTAAGACATGTACCAGAATTAAGGAAAAATCTAATTTCATTAGGAGCACTTGATACAAATGGATATAAAACTGTAATTCAAGGTGGAGTAATGAAAATTTACAAAGGTATTTTACTAGTAATGAAAGCTAAGAAGGAGGAAACTATTTCAGTTAGAAGGAAGAGCAGGGGTCAGATCATGTGTCT